>JAUCBJ010007504.1:0-85106 GCA_032718475.1 Nemertoderma westbladi
TTTTCATAATATAATTAATTTTGCCAGTTCAACCAAAAACGTGTTTTCATAATATAATTAATTTTGCCAGTTCAGCCAAAAACGTGTTTTCAAAATATAATTAATTTTGCCAGTTCAGCCAAAAACGTGTTTTCATAATATAATTAATTTTGCAAGTTCATCCAAAAACGTGTTTTCATAATATAATTAATTTTGCAACAGTTCAACCAAAAACGCGTTTTCATAATATAATTAATTTTACAACATCACCAAAAACGTGTTTTCATAATATAATTAATTTTGGCCGAATTCAGCCACCGTACCTATCTCAGTATCTGTATAGTGTATAGTGCAGCTTCAACGTGAATAACGGTAATTATGCCCTATCCGTATCCACCCGATAACAACGAAGGCGAAGACGCAACACGACCACAGAGTATTTCGATGACGGACGTATCCTTATCCACCGCCATCACTACAGACGGTCTGAACGTTGACCCGGGCCTGCAGTACGGCCACTACCGATCGGTGAGCGAGCCCCGTGACATCGGTTCCCCTTACCCCTCCGTCAGCGGCAGTCGGAACACCACCATCAGCATCCCCAGCACCCTAACTACCGACGATTGTGAGGGTTACGATTTCGAGTTTATCCCTAGACTAGAGGACCGGTTTACCTGTTCCATCTGTCATATGGCCTTCCGTGATCCCGTTCAAACAGCGTGCGGTCACCAATTCTGTCGGTATTGCATCACAAAGTTTTTAGACAAGGAAGGAGGCCGAATGTGTCCGTTGGATAACACTTCTCTCATACCGGCCCTGTTATTCCGAGACGTGAGTCTCCAACGTGAAGTCCTGAATCTCATTATACGATGTCCAAATCGCGACTGCCCGCTATCGCTCCCGCTTATCGAATACCTGCGGGACCACAGTCGTTGTTGCCTTTACGCGATTATCCAATGCCCTAATAACTGCGTCGAAGGTTGCGTGAGGAAAGACCGGGAACTCCACATCACTGATCAGTGTAGCAATCGCGTTGTCGTGTGTCCTCATTGCGCGGAGAACGGGACTAAAACAGACGTTGAGTTCCGTCTCCTAGAGGATCACTACTCGTCATCCTGCGAGTTCGCGCTAGTAGAGTGCGAGTACTGCGGCATCTCGATGAAACGACGTTCGTTGGACTACCACGTGCACGTGGAGTGCCGCAAGGCGGACTGCCCGTGTCCTTTCTGGGACGCCGGTTGCCATGTACGCGTCGCTAAGGACCAGTTGATGACTCACGTCTCCGACGCTATGGCCGAACACATTGTCCTCCTCGCAGCCTCCGTGCAGGAAATAAAGTTCAGCGGTGCGGCGACGCCAGTTAACGAGCCGAGCGATAAATATTCCGAGACTAACAACGGCGCATACGGAGGGTATCCCAATGCCTCCGGGGGGCTTCCGGAGGCAACCGGAAAACTTTCCGATTTCCCGGAAAACTCCGACTATTTATCCAAACCTCGGAGTTTCTCTTCCCCGGAGGAGGAGGTTAAACATCTGAAGGAACGGCTTCACCATCAGGGCGGAGATTTCGCTAATCTCAAGCAGGTGGTCGCGCAGCTGGAGGGTAAAGTGCGCACGTTGGAGCGGCAATGCGAGGGGTTGCGGCGGGATGCGGTGGAGACCGCCCGCGGTGTGGAGGCGCGCTCCGCCGGGGGGGTCTACATGTGGCGGCTACAGAACTACTCGCGGTACCGGAGCGACTCGGTTAAGGTGGACCCGGTCGTGGTACACAGTCCGCCCTTCTACACATCCCGTTGGGGTTACAAGGTCTGTTAATCAGTACAAATTATATTCATTTCCTTAACATTATTATTCTTGGGGTTTCAGGTTCGTAGAATCCATTTCGAGTGACATTTTTAACATTTGATGACTTCCAAGTTGTCTGTTTGGCTGTCAGACTGTCGGTTATATTTTGACGGATTGACTAGACAGACAGAAACGACGACGTTAAATTTGAATTCTGATACCAGGAATAAAGTCACGGACCAAAAAAAACCCATATTGGAAATTTTTTTAGACAGATAGATTGAATTCCATTGTTTTGGAGACATACTGTCGGACAGACCGACAGTAAAACGGACAGACGGCCATATCTCGAGAAGTAAGACAGATCTTGTTAAACGGTTTTCATATTTGCAATCTTGATGAAATAAAAAAAAAACGAAAATTTTAACCAGGGGGGGGGGGGGGGGGGTGGTGTGGGTTCCCCCCCCCCCCCCCCCGGTACTATAAAGTTTATTCACAGATTTAAATACGTCGTTTTTCAATTTCCCTATTAATTGTGAATTATTTAGTAATTCTCTAAGAAATTGGTCGCTATTAGGAAGAGAAGTTTAGAGTTCAATTAGCTGTTCATTCTTCTCGCTTGTTCCGGTTTTCGGGAGTAATCAGCTGTTTTTGCGTCGATTTATAATCAGATTTTGTTCTTTTGGTAAAATATTGAAGGATTAAGTAATTTATATAAAAAAGTAATTTAGTGAAATAGTAGAAATTAGTAATTTAAATTACAAGTTTACTAATAAACTCTTTAATTACTTCTCATGCTATTAATTAATTATTTTATGGCAGGTTTGTCTCCGAGTAAACTTCAACGGCCCTCGCTCCCCTCACTCCCAACACCTCGGGTTGTTTATACACCTAATGCGGGGGGACCACGACAGCTGGCTGAGTTTCCCCTTCATCTGGTCCAGCTGCTCCTTTACCATCGTGGACCAGTCCGGCTCGGGTCGCGGTCTCTCTGAGTCCTTGCGAGTTAACCGCAGCGGCCAATCCTTCCAACGGCCCACCGGGTCCCGCAACCATAAAGGTATCGGGTTCCTACAGTTCGTTACATTCCAGAACCTAATGTCCCCGGGTTACGTGAAGGACGACTGTTTGATTATTCGATGCGAAGTTAAGGAATAACTTTCATTAATAAAGGCGGAAAATAAATTAGTTACACAAACAATTATTTTTTGATTATGATTTTTAGTTTTCTTAATTATGTAATAAATTATTTAAACACATTTATTATAAAGTATAACTTTATTTGACACCTGAGTCGAGTTGCCCTGCGATCTACACGACATGTTGTTTAGTTGTTGGGACGACTGGTAGACAATCGGCTAACAGTTATAAAGTACTAAAGGCCGGGATACTATGTGATACTTTATTTACCTAGGGAAAATAGTGCTTAATAATAATATTTTGCCAATAACGTTCATATTTATTTATATAATAATAATTGTATCAAGTTATGCTTAAGTTGCTTTGGTTGAGGTAATTTTGAGTTTTACTTTAAATTTTGCAGCAATTTTTAATTTCTTTATTATATTTCTAATTTTAAGTAGTAAAAATACCGGATATTAAACTTCACTAACAGCGAGACATTTATTGATGTTTTAATAAATATCCATAATATTCAACACCCTATCTACATGGGGTTTATACGACAACCAAAGCCGACAACCATTACTGACGCTAATTAATGTTATTATCAATTGAGGAAAATGAACAGGTTTCGGAGGAATGTTATTCTAACCAAAACAATTAACGAGATTCATGAGAACAGGTTCCAGTTTCAGTGTTTACAACCACAACTGATATTTATTGAGAACCGGTGAAAGTAAAAAGTAAAAGTAAATTTTCTTCGGCCGCTTGGCCAGGGATTACTGTGACGGGATCTACGGAGGATCCCGGTTTATCCGGTTTTGGTTCTTTAATTACGCGTCCCCGCCGTGTGAATGAAAAGCGTTTTAATGTCAGATTAAGAGTTCTAATATTGTTGACGATGGTAGCTGGTAATATATAATAGGATAAGCACAAACACAGTTATTATGAATGAGATATAAATGAACTGAATGATGGCGGCAGTGGACGGTATTAGAAGTCACCGCTGTGCCCTAACTGAACCGACTGACTGAATGAGATAACTGAACTAAATGACATGGTAGCTGGTAATATATTGCACGGTTGGCCGTATTACACTACCCAGCCGATGCCTTCCCCCCATTGGCTAATAACTCACTTGTCACCCTTCTACTTCCCCTGGGTGTGCTTCCCCCCCCCGCTGCTATCTCTCTCTCTCTCCCGGAGGTATAACCTCTGACCCCCGCTGTGTGTGTTCCCTTGGGGCCTATTGTCCCCGCTTATTGGGGTGATACAAGGTTGATTGGTAATCAACCTTGTAGTTCCAATATTGCTTAAAACCCGACTCTCTGTGGGCCTGGCTAGCGGAATTGAATACGCTAACACTCCCCCCCATGCTATCTTCCCGGTAAGAAGATAGCATCCACCTCTAGTGCGCTACAATTCCGCTGGATCTCGACCTAGTATCGAGTGTGGGGTGGAACTATTTTTCCGGAGCCGGTTTTCCAGACCGCCCCCTATGGGTATGATATCGCTACCCTGTTTACCTGGCGTCCCGTGTCGGGCCGATCGTGCGCTCCTCTCACACGACTTTTGTTTCCCCAACACTTTCACCACTAACTCTACTCTGTTCTCACCCTGACTCTCCTCTACTTCTCCTCACTTCCGCTCTAACTCTCGGACTTCCCTGTCCCTCACTCAGCCTCTTATTCCTCCCCCCCCCCCCACACTTGAATTGCACCCGCACTCTCTCCGCACTACAACTCTACCCCTATCTCTCCCACTCACTCCCGACGAGTTTCACCCCTCTCCTGTGCCGTCGCACTCAAGAAGTGTGATGTCGTCCAGTGTCTCGTCCATGATAGTATTATAGTCTATCTGTCCCCAGTAGCTAATTGGAAAAAGGTTGTATGACTATAGTACTTACTTCGATTATATTTTGCTAAACTAATAATGATTACTACGTACGTACCTACTAATTGCACTTTTTCAATTATTTAAATTACTTGAATTTGTACTTAGGAGTTCGCACGTCTCGCGTGGTGCCTTCCAGGCATGTTACACCGAAGTCTTAGTTCGTTCCACCAGCCTTTGGGAACCACCTCAAGTCTTTCCCTCTGTCGTCCTCCTCCCTAGGTCGTTTCCTGGTCACTGCCGCTCCTTTGGTCTTGTCTGCTTTCTGGCTTCGGACTCTCGCCGCCACCTCCTTACTGATCCCGGTCGTCGACTCCTTGGGTGCTGGTGTTATTAGCTCCCGGTATCGCTTCGCGGGTGGCCCCTCCGAGTGGCCCTGCTGTCTCCCCCTGGTGGCGTCCCATAGGATCATCTTCATTGCCCGCGGCACATGCTCCGCCAAGAAATCCCTAAACTCTCCTCTGTTCTGTGGCGTCCACCTATCTAAATACCTCTGCGTATTTATCACTCCGGCATATGATGCCGCCGTCGCCACTTCCTGGTAGGTAAACGGAAGCCTCCGTTTGATAATCTCCATGTGAGCCTCCTGATTGATGTTAAAGAAGCCCCACCGGAACTCCTGGGCCTTCATACGTTGCCGAGTCATCGCCCCGACGTCGGCCCACTCCTCGAAGATCCTAAACTTCTCTTCGTCGTCCATCCAGTCGCACTGGCGTCCGTAATGTCCCCGAAAGTTACACTTCGAACATCGGTTATGCAACCGTGGACACGCCCCCATCCTGTGGCTCGACTCGCGGCAGTAGAGACAACTAGTCCCTTTCTGGAACCGGTACAAACAGCTCCTTTCCTGATGGGTCTGTCTCCCACAGTAGTCACAGCCGAGCACCAATGTCTCCCGCCCCACGTCGTCTTTCGTCCCAAGCGATCTCCGCGGTCTGTGGAGTCGTTGGTAAGCGAACTTCCGGACGTTAGCGTCCCTATCTACGTCGATCTCCTCGCCCCTCTCGGGCATCGTCTCCCCGAATACTACCCGTGGTGCCATCCCCGGTTGCTCGCCCAACCTGATAGTGCTCCCCGCGAAATCCATCGCCGGCTCCTCGTGCACCCAGGCCCGCTTGCCGGGTCTATCCCAGAAGGCCCTCGCCCCACTGGCCGTCACCACCCTCCCGCCAACCCAGTCCGTGTCCGAGTGGCCGATCCTCCCGATGGGCGGCATCTCCCCGAACTCGTCGTCGTCCTCGTCCTCCTCTGGGAGTGGCTCCAGCCCCGGTATCCCAGTGGACCCACTATGTCCCTTCCCGCCTTGGCTCTCGCCCGTAGCTCTCCATCCCTCTAGCTCCCCTAGCCTCCTTAGCGGCTGGTCGCCCTCGGCGCCCGCTGGTATGGGCGTCGTCTGCAATCCCGACGTCGACTGTTTCGGTGATCCCACCGTCCATCCCAGTTCTCGCCCTAGAGACTCCCCCGAACTCCCTGATGAAGTCCAACGAAGTTCGTCTAAGCCCGCCTGTTCCTCGAAGCCGTAGCTCTGTGCCCTAGCTTCCTCCTCCCTTTCCTCTGCTTCTCTCCTCTCCCATCTAGCGACTTCTTCCAGTCGCTTCGCCTCTCGTCTATCCGTCTCTAGCTGCTCCCATCTCTGATACGGCGTATCTATCTCCCCGTCTACCAGATGTCGGCTGTTGTAGTACACCGACTCGCCCTTCAGCCCCGGGTGGTCTACCAGACCCACGAAAGCCGTCTTAAAGGCTCTTCTGTAGTTTAGGGGTGATCCCGATAATAGGAATGCCGCTGGTTCCCTCTCGATAACCACGGTCATGAATAGGTTAAGCAAACCTATCATTATCCAGTCCTCCTGCAGGATATATCGCTTCTGATATACCTTTATCGCTCCTCTTCGGAATTGATACACCTCTTGTTTCCCCGGCCTCGCTCCCCACTTCAGCGAGTTCGCTAATTCTGCTCCGTACTCTTCTCTGAACTTCCCCCAGTCCATTGGTTTGTGACATACGAGCCCCAATAGCTGGCCCATCGCCACCGCTCCGCAATGGCCTGTGTTCTCGACTAGTCCCAACCCGTCTGGTGCTGTCATAGCCATGAAGACCATCTGCATATCCAGGAGGTTGGGGGTGTCCGGACCGATGATTCTCTCCGCGTCATCGCGAATCGCCGATCCCACTTTCGTTGTCGACTTCTCTCTCACTAGGACTTGCACCGCCTTCGGCAACCGGTTTAACTTCGGCCCGTCCTTCTTCCCATACATTCCCAGGTCAAATAGGAAAATATCCCCATTTGGCGCGGCCAAATGTAGGAGTATGGTTCTGGCCGATCCCGCCGATCCTCTCCTCGAACCCTCCTCGTCTTCCACGGTCCCTTCGTCGTCTAGGATCATCCTAGGGTCGTCCGCCTCCCCTGCTGACGGACTCTACGAACCTCTTCCAATCTTTCCTCGGTGACTCTCTCGCATACTTCGGAATCCCGAACTTCTCCTCGTCTCCTTTCACCACGTAGTGGAAATGCTCGAAGATCGCGTTGTCCAGCGATGGCGTCCCGTAGGTCCCGACCAGCCACTGTTCATGCACCTCCCTGAAATGGTCCTGTAGCGCTCGCGCTGCGTGACCCTTCTCTAACCGCTCGTAGTATCCCCTCGTCTTCTCTTCCGGATGCCTCTTGGTGAAATCCACCAGTATCTCCTTTCCTCCTAGCTCCGCCTTTCTCTTTCGCACAAGTTTGCCTGCCATCTCGAACTCTGCCCGATCGCTCACTCGTTGGGTGGTGCCTTGCCAAGGCACAATAGGATGAGTGATAGGTTAGATGGTTTATTTCAGTTCGATGGCCTATCTCCCTCTGGATTATTAAGTTAATTAGCCTAAATTTCACTACTTGATTTCTGTAGCTACCAAATTGTACCTAAATTGCAATTTTTGTCAGTTACTTTAATTATGTTCCAGAATTTTACTTGCTACTGTTACCATAATTTGTGTAATTTTCTAGCCCTATTCTATTTTTAATATTTTAATTTAATTCAATCCTACTATCGTGCTACTACTTACTATTGCCTATGGATTATTCTATTTCATAATCCACATTCTGGCCTACTCTGTGGGCTTGTGCAGTACAGCAGTATGCGTCGCGTGGCCTACACGATTTATCCAGCTGTACTTATATGCCCCCCTCTCGCTACTAATCTACTAACTAATGCCTATTATATATATATACCCTTCTACCTCTTACTCTTACTAACCGGTACTACGTACCCTCTTGCTAACCTCTAACTCTCTCTAACTAACTAATGGTACTACGTACCCTCTTACTAACCTCTAACTCCATTAACTAACTAACGGTACTACGTACCCTCTTACTAACCTCTAACTCCACTAACTAACTAACGGTACTACGTACCCTCTTACTAACCTCTAACTCCACTAACTAACTAACGGTACTACGTACCCTCTTACTAACTCTAACTCCACTAACTAACTAACGGTACTACGTACCCTCTTTCTAACTCTAACTCCACTAACTAACTAACGGTACTACATACCCTCTTACTAACCTCTAACTAACTAACCGGTACTACGTACCCTCTTACTAACCTCTAACTCCACTAACTAACTAACGGTACTATGTACCCTCTTACTAACCTCTAACTCCACTAACTAACTAACCGGTACTACATACTCTCTTACTAGCCTCTAACTCCACTAACTAACTAACGGTACTACGTACCTTCTACCTAGCTTCTACCTACTGACGGTACTACGTACCCTCTTACTAACTAACTTCTGCCTACTACTGCGTACCTATTATGTACTATTCTAAGACTTTCTCTTCTTATTTTTTTATTTTTATTTTTAATTGTGTGGGAAGGGCGTCTCGCCCTCAATCCCACCCCCCTCAGTCCAAAACTTGGACGACTAAACTCCTCTAAAAACCCACTCCAACTCAAGGCGCTCCCTCCAGCAGACAGCATTTCCCTACAGCCCTCCTGTAGGTCTTTCTGTCTTTCGCGCCTATCTTGCCACCTATTCGCACTTCTACCGATCGGACTCTTCCGTCCTTATCGGAGTAAGTGCCCACAACTCTTGCCAACCACCATTGGTTGTTGATGATGGTATCGTCCGTGACGATCACCAGATCACCCTCCTTTAACTCTCTACTCGTATTCCTCCACTTACTTCTACTATGTAGCGTGGGCAGATATTCCTCGACCCACCTCCTCCAGTACTCTGCGCTTATCGCCTTAGTGACTTTCCAACTCTGGCGGGAGTGTATGTCATCTGGGTCTCCACCCCGCATGTCGATTGTCGCTGGCCTTTCCATTAGAAAGTGACTGGGCGTCAGCACGTCTAATGACTCAGGGTCATCATTCTCTGGATATAGCGGTCTGCTATTAATGATACCCTCACACTTTGCTAGTACTGTCCTTAATACGTCCTCTGTAACCATGTGGGTGTTCATCAACTTCGTCATCAGACGCTTCGAACTACCCACTAGTCTCTCGACGCATCCTAGGGTATGCGGAGCATACGGCGTCCTCCTTTCCCACTTCACTTGTCGCCTTCTCATGGCTGCCCTGACTTCCTCCCCTTCCAGGATATCCAAGGCCTCTGCCATCTCGTTCTCCGCCCCCACAAAGTTGGTCCCGCTGTCAGAATACATTACTGCGATCGTCCCACCTTTGCGGTCTCTAAACCTTTCTAAAGCATTAATGAATGCTGATGCGGTTGCATCTTGGGTGAGTTCTATTCCTACCGCCCGCGTGTTGTTACATACGAAGATGATACCGTAGCGTTTCTCCGTGTGCCGCATCACCTTAATCTTTATCGGCCCGAACATATCCACACCGCAATGCGTAAATGGCGGGTCGTGCTGTCTCACCCTACTGGCCGGTAGTGGCGCCATCTCCTGTATGGCTCGCTCCTTCTTCGCTCGTCGGCAGGTCTGGCACTGCCCCACTACCGCCTTTACCTTCTTCCTCAGTTGTTTGACCCAAAAGGTCCTCCGTATCTCCGTGAGGGTTCGGTTGGTGCCCCCGTGCAATATCGACTTGTGGGAGTCCCATATAATCTGGTGGACTATCGGCGATCCAGTAGGTATGATGATGGGTTTTGGCGGTATTACAATACTGTTGTTGTTCAATACCCTCGAGTTCATTACTAGAATCCCGTCATCATTAAGTTGTGGTGACAGCGTGATCAGCTCGCTGTCCCGTCGGAGATGCTGTTGTTTACCGACGCGTTCCACTTCGTCGCCGTAGTTCTTTCTCTGCTCGTAGCGGATGATTGCTTTGGCCGCTCCCTCCAGATCGATGGTTGTTCTAACTTTTACGTCTTTGTGGACTCCCTTGAGGAAATCCCCGAAGGCTCTCCAGTACGCCACTAACTTCTTGGTCTTGTACCAACTGGAGCTGTAGCTGAGGAGTTTATCCGTCGGGTTATCGCACAGTTCTCCCGGTTTTGGTTGCACGTCCCTTATCTCCCTCACCATTTGGCTGTATATCTCTTCTCCCTCTGAATCTCCCTCTTCTTCCTCTAATGCTACTTCTCCTGAGCCCGGGTCCACCTTTCTCATCGGTGGCCAGGCTTCCTTATCGCTCAGAAACTGCGGCCCGTGTTGCCACAATACCTCCTTCTTCAAGAAAGTGTGGCGTGCCACGCCCCTCGATAACAAGTCCGCTGGATTCTCGTCCGTTGGGCAGTAGTGCCACCTTTCTAACTCTGTAGTCGCCCTTATTTCGTCCACCCTATTTGCGACGAATATAGGGTATCTCGTCCTCTCGTTATGTAGCCAACCGAGCACTACCATGGAATCCGTCCAGTAGTGTGTTTCCACTATGTTGGGAATAGCGTCCACTAAGTAGGCTGTGGCCCTAACTCCTAATCTCGCAGCTGTCAACTCGAGTTTCGGAACTGATGCTGAATCTGGTGGCGTCGACTTCGCTTTACTGAATGCGAGTCTGGGCTTGTGAGCCCCCTCTCGTTGTACTAAGTAGAGTGCCGCTCCGTATGCCTCTAATGACGCATCGGAGAACATATGTAGATCCAGATTCGTCATGTCCCCATCCGGGAAATATACACGTGGCATGCTGTATGTTCCCATCTGCTCTAAACTCTCTGTCCACTTGTTCCATTGTTTACTAATTTCTTCCGGGACTTCTGTGTCCCACTCGTCCTTTAATTTGTATACTCTCTTGAGTATCTGTTTCCCCGTGACTAGTAATGGGGATGCTAGGCCTAGGGGATCGTATATCCTCGCTATATACGACACATAGCCCCTCTTTGTGTGGATACCTGCGCCCTCCTGACTCAACTGGTATTTTAACTCGTCTGTCTCTCGGTTCCACACGATCCCTAGTGCCTTCTGCTGGGACTCCACTCTCTTGTTCGCCATGTCCTGTCCCTTGGCTGTCGTGGGATTATCCATGGTCGACTCTGGCCTCCTGTCCTCTATGGCTTTCATGAACTCTTGCGAGCTGGATTGGAACTTGGTTAGGTTGAACCCGGATCCTTTTAGGATGTCGCGAACCTCGCGCCCCGTGTCCAGTAGCTCCTTAACCGTATTTCCAGACTCCATCCCGTCATCTACATAGAAACCTCGTCGAATCATATCGACGGCTTTGGCGCTGAATTTATCTTCCTTCCCTGCTACCGTGTCTCTTACGGCCATAGTCGTTGTAAACGAAGACGACTTGGCTCCCATATTCTGTACTATCATCTTATACATTGGTATGGTCGACGGTTCCTCATCGCCGTCGTACCATAGGAAGCGTTGGCTGTCGCTATCCTCTTCCGTTACACGGACTTGGTTGAACATGCCTTCGATGTCGCAGGTGAAAGCGTGTTTACCATTCCTGAATCTGAGTAGGACCTCGATCCCTGAGTTGTAGATGTTGGGACCCTCCAGCAGATAATCGTTTAGGCATTTTCCGTTGGTCTTGGCTGATGCGTCAACTACCATCCGCAGTTTACCTTTCTTCGGGTCTATAGCCACGTGGAGTGGCAGGTAATAGGTCCTGTCCGTGTTTGGTTCGTCGACCGGTAACTCCACGGCCCATCCTTTCTCGACATACTTTCTAATTGTCTTGTGGATGTACTCATTCTTCTCGGGGCTCCGTTTTAACGTCTGCTTTAACTTGCGAAGCCTCGTAAGTACCATCCCTTTGTTGTCGGGTAAGGTAGCTTCGGTAGCTTCCATACCATCCCTATGGTATACCGCCCCTCATCGCATGTCATCGATTCCTTTACACTTTGTAAAGCCTGCTTGTCTTCTACCGAGGTTCCGACCCCGGTCTCCTTTAATCCCTCAAAATCATGCCTGAGCAGTCTCCTGAGCTGCTCCTCTGCTCCCTCATCCTCCATCTCTCGCATAGTTCCCGCGAACATGCATCCTGATGTCTCTGACATCCTAAATGGTATCTTACTCTTAATTGGGCCACTCAGCGTCCATCCAAATTGTGTTAGTATCGCCACCGGGTCACACTGCCTGTCTTCGCCGAAGACCATTTGCATTCTCTCGTGGGCCGTCGGGCAGTCCATTCCTACTATGATGGATACCTTCCTGACGTCCACCTCTGGGATTGAGAAGTCGATACTGTCCAGGAATCTATATTGTTCGACCTCGATGTTAGTTGGCCGCCTGGCGTATATATTTATCGACTCTATCACCTGGATGGGGTCGAAGGTCGCCCCATAGTCGCATCCCGGTGCCACCGCTGCTATCGCGCACCATCCGGTTCTCATCTCCAGGACTTCATCTCTGCTGGAGATGGTTGTCACTGCCATTCTACTTGGCCTCGTTCTCAATCCTATCTCTTCGGCCACCCAATTCTCGATTAGTGTGAAGGCTGCACCACTGTCGACCGGCATCAGTGTGGTTACTGATCGATTGCCTTCCCCGATTATCCTTACTGGTACTACCCCCAATAGTACCGTTCCTCTCTTCTTTGCTCCCACGGTGCTCGTTGCCATCGTCTGGCCTTTACTTTGATCGAACTTAATCGGCATTTCCTTGCATTGTCTAGCTCTGTGTCCACTCATCACACATCGCGAGCAGATCTCATTTCTCGCCGCCTATTCTACCTGATCTTCCCTGGGTAGCGCTTGCCAGTACCTGCAGTTCTGATGAAGCGCATTTGAATGTAGCTGGCATTTGCTCTTTGGATCATAGCTGTCCTTATACAGTGCATTGCGTATCGCAGTTGCATTTGTCCCAAAGTCCCTACTATTCTTGTTGTTTGGGCTCGGCCTACCGGGCGTACTGGGGTTATGTTTGTCTGTGTTGTTATTTTTCCCCTGTCCGCTCCATGATGTGGTCTTACCCCCGGCTACCTGTGGACTAGCAGTCCCCTGCGTCGCTGCGTATGGCAGTGATTGTCTGAGCTTCGGCAATGCGTTCGACGCGTTGTGCTCTGGTTTCGGTTTGTGATAATCGGTCTTTGATCCCTTTCCCAGGCTATCCTCGCTGTAGACTGGGTCCGTTATAAGTTCAGCTTCATAGTTTAAGAAGCTTGACATCTCTTCTAAACCTGGTTCCGCACCCTTCCTATCTCGAGTGGAGAAAGCGATTTTCCTCCACTTATTGCGCAGCCACATTGGTAGTGCCTGGGCTATCGTGGTGATGTTGTTGGACGCGTTGAGTTCATATGGCGCATCCAGTGTCTTTAGCACGATTTGCGCCTTCTCGACTTTGTTAGCGAATGTCTTTATGCTAACGGGGTTATCCTGTAGGCCACCCGATGTTATACCTCTCAGGGTCTGCCGGATGATCTTGGCCGGGTGCCCGTATTCCCTGTCTAACGCCCGCCATGCCATCGTGAAGCCACCCTCGATGCCCTGGTATTGCCTCACGATGTCGTATGCTGGGCCCCCTGTATATACTTGCAGATACTTTAGGCACTCCGCCTGCGTCAAATTCTTTGTTAATATTTCGTTACTCTACATGCGCCGAAACTGTAGGTATTCTTCCGGCCTACTTCCATCGAATTTGAATGGTTCCACGGGTGGTAACTCGATCCTTGTTTTTAGTGCATCGATTAACGTGGCCATCCCCATCGCTTGCGCTTCCAATGGGTTCGATGGATGCTGCATAGGTTCTCCCGTTGGGTGCGGTCCATTCATCCTGTTTGCTGCTTTCCTCTGACTTGGATATATCATAGGGGGTAGCGGCCCCCTCCATATTTCGGTGTTGCATGATCTATTCTCGTCCAAGGGGTTCGATGTTCTTACTCCTATTGGGGTACATTGTTGATATTATGATGGGGGAATGTCACCCTGTCTCCCCCCCCACCGGTATGTTTGGTACTGGGGTTGATGTTAATATATTGGGGCCCATGCATCTATCCGCAATAATCCCCCCCTCCCCTGGGTATATGTTATGTCCTTGCATGCTGTAGTCATACTGCTGTGCTGGTACCGGTATAGGCCTATCTACTTCTGGCCTCCCTGCCGGTATATACTCCGCGACTTCCGGGTTTAATCCCATTGTTCGCGCTATCCTATCGCCTATATTATCTCTCTCAGCGTGGTCTATGGTATGTGCAGTAAGGCCTACAGTATGTTCTGCAGTCTGTATGTGTCGCTCGGGATCGAAGTTTAATCTTCTCGAGTGATCCTCCCCGCGGCTACCGTATTCTCGATCGGTAGGTATATCCCGTCGGGAAGTTTCTCTTCGACCCCCTCTACTGCTCTCGTTCTCGTACCGGTACATCCCGTACCCCTCTCTCTGCACGCAATGCGCCTCGTCAGGTCGCGTTCCTCCGGGGCGACGGCAATCTCCTGAAGTTCGACCCCTCTTACTCTCCATCTCCACCTCCACTACCGACGGCTCACTATCCGTCCTCGCTCTCCTGTCGTTCGCGGCGACACTTCTTCTACTCTCTTCCTTTCTTCTCTCCGCAGTGCAGTATTCCCGCTCGGGAGATCTCTCGTCGACCTCTCGGTTAAACTCCACTGTTCTTCTTCCCTCTTCTGATCGGGCTCGACGCTTCGTCCGCCCTCTCGCGACGTCAACCTGTCTCTCTCTGCTCGATTGCACGCCACTGGGGATACTCGCAATCCCCCTATTACTCTCCGTCGCCAGGTGTTGCGGTTTACCTATCTCGGCCCGCGCATTATCCGTCGACGCCTGTGGGGCACTCTCTGCCCCCCCCCCCCCTCTCGCCGCTAACTTGCTGTTGTGGGGCTCCTGTAGCCCCCCCCCCCCCCCACTCGCCACATCTAACTTCACTATCTCTTACTTCGCTACTACACCCCCCTCTAGCCGACACATCAACCCTACTGCGGCTGGGTCCATTCACCCCCGCCTCTTCCTCTGCCACTGTGTGGCCTACCAGGCCCTCTGTAAAAGCTTTTGTGGGATAACTGATTCGTTTGCCTTGTTGGCCAGTTCCCCCCCAGTCGCTAAGAATACTCTCAAAGTGATCTACAGCTAAAAATAGTGCAAGTTACCAGCTTATTGGCTGATTTGCTGTACGCAGGCATCTGGGCTCTGTTTAATCGGCCAACAAGCCTAGGGAGGTTGCGTCATAGCCTTGTTTTGTATCTCCCAATAGAATTTGAGTTATCCTTGATGTTGACCTATCACAGAGTACTGAACTGAAAATTTCCTATCTCACTGCTCTTTCTCTGTGTTGAACGGGAGCTTCGTGGAATAAGGGAGTTGGTATCCCCGTATAGAGCTGTAGTCACGAGTTTTACAAAGCCACGAAAGAACGGCTTTGTAGTGTTTTATGTTTTATGCTTTTTAGCTCAACACTAGTAGGTTTAATTACAAGGACATATATCCTTTAACCTGGCTGCAATTACGCATCAAACAACCTGGCTTTAAACTCTGTAAATATCAAAACAAACTGGCACGATTGATCTGTGAATACTGCATACTGCTATTTGTTGTCGGTTATTCATTATATTTGTTGATGAATTATTATATTGGAATAACGAGAAATAACCCCGACACCCAATATTCTTGATATACCGAAGGTAAGAGAGAAAGGTTACCAATAACGATTGTGACTTATGTTAAAGTGGTTTGAAGTGAATCTAATGTTATTTGATAGACCCTACATGAGTCAGTCTGTGTTCCTTTTATATGTGACTAAAATCAGTGAAGATTGGCAGATTAGTGTGCAGTATTGTGCAGCATTGCGTATGAGCGAGTCTGTTAAAGAAGCAATTCCTAAAGAATGCGCCATATATGTGAATTATAATTAAGCCATATCGTTGTGAGTAGTTTAAGTCATAACTCTGTTTATATAGATAAAGCGCCACGTCCTAAAGGAACTGTTAATATTCCCGAAGGTAAATAATATTGTCAGAGATTATATAATACTGTCAGTCGAATAATACATTAAGCTTACATAGCAATAAAATTAAACCGTCGAACCCAATCTCCCGGGAATATCCAGCGGGTGAATGGTCGCGCACGGATTGGTTTCGACTAGTGTAGTGAATCAAATACTTGTCATAGGCTAAAAAGCGATTTAATATCTAGAAGACATCTTAATTTGGCGGGTTAAACTGCCAAAGGTCTGAAAGCGCGAACATTAAAGGATATATCTTCTTTGTTGCAGTAAGCAATAAAGTTGAAAGTACCGGTCAACCGGTAAACCTGAACGGTACACCTGTAGGTCAGTAGGCCTAACTGTTCTAACCGGTACTGCCGTATAAGTACACTAGTATTATTCGATTTGATTGTTGTATACCGGTAGGCTGTTTAGGGGATTAGGGATTGATCACCCCTTATACCTTTATATGGTTTACTTATTTCTGTCAAGTTTTATTTATTTGTAGGCCAGTATTGAACAGAAGGCGTGTAAACCTGATCAGATTGTGCAGACGATTTGTAGGCTGAGCTGTTGTCTGATTGCTGTTAAGTCCGAACGAATTGCAGTGTGTGTAGATCACCTGTCCGATTAAGTACGATTAGGCAGTAGGGGCAGCGAACGCTGTAAGGTAAACCCCCAACTAAAGAATAAGTCGCACTACTGGGTTAGAGCGCATACTCCCTTATCATTTCGGAGTCTGCATGTCCTGTAGTTTATTTAGGCTTGAGAGTAGTCTGCCATCGTTTAGTCTGTACTTTGTTTGTGTAAGTCTGTACGGGTAGCGTATAATTTATTTAGATAATTTGTAGGCTGGATAGTTGTCTGGCTGTTATTAGGTCTGAACGGATTGCCGCGTGTGTAGATCATCTGTCCGATTAAGTACGGTTAGGCAGTAGGGGCAGCGAACGCTGTAAGGTAAACCCCCAACTAAAGAATAAGTCGCACTACTGGGTTAGAGCGCATACTCCCTAATCATTTCGGAGTCTGCATATACCGTAGTTTGTTTAGGCTTGATAGTAGTCTGTCGGTATTTGGTCTGCATTTTGTTTGAGTAGTTTGTACGCGTAGCGTAATATTTATTATTCAGAGTCTATGCGATTATCCGCAACATTCATTCCCCAAGTTTGTTCCTACAATAATTGTGTTTGTTATACATACCGTTATAGTTAAATTAACCCCGGTACTACACGGGCTGCTTGGCGTAGGTAAAGACTGGTGATTTTGTGCACCGGTCACTCCAGCAGATGCTGTGGTTCTTTTAGCTGTTCAAGTATAGTTAACTACTGATTATCTGTTGTACAAGTACTCGTACCTAATTTAGGGTTTAGTGTACAGTGCTTTCCGAAAGTAATTATTGTAGACATTATATCTGTATTGTAAAGTGGTTGATAGGCACATTCGATTAGCTCTATTAACTTCTAGGTAGGAACACTCCGTGATACATAACGTAGAACCTATAACGATACGGCTATAGGTCGTCAGGCGGTGGTATTTTTCTATCTAGACAACGTAGTGTATTTACTACTACTTATTATTTCAAATACCGTAGTACCCTGTCCTTTGTAATAACCAGTTTTCTAACCCTTTGTTAGGCTGGTTTGTAGACTTCTTGTAAAATTACCCTAAAAAATTTCGTATTTGTGTTTTTGTAAATTTTTTGTGTTTATTTAGAGATTGTAATCTCAACCCGAATTGTACGTAATTTGTAGTATTAAGTAACTTAGGTAAATTAGAATTATTTGTTTTAGTGTCCTATAAGTAACACTTCACTGAAAGCGCACCGCTTTGCGTAGTGATTACTCCCCAGAAATAATAACATTTATTTCAAACATTGACAAAACCCATTAAAACGGGTATATATATATATATTATAAATCAACTCAAACGATTTATAAATAGTAGGCCTGCCATATAACAATTAGGTCTCAATATCAGTTGGACTACTGCTTAAATAACAGTAATAAAGTAAGTTAAAGTAACCAAGTAACCCTTAAAATTCAGAAATTCGATTATTTAAAATAATTGACATACCGGTATTACAATAGGCTTATTATATTTATTTCTATAAATTTTAGGTTGAAATCATACCGGTACTCTGTAATTAATTCTAGTCTGTAATTATACTTATATATATACACTATAAGTGTAAACTGCATACCGGTATTCACGATAGGCCTATTATATATTTATATATATTTGTGCTAAAATTATATACCGGTTTCTGTGAAAAACCTAGTCTGTAATAATACTTATATATACTATAAGCATACTGGTATACTAATATATTACATATCACGCTACACTGAGTAGCAGTATCAGTAATTAATTACTAGGCTAACAGTGATACTGAATTACTAGACTTGCTTTAACTGTAATATAGCAGTAGGCATTCAACTGTACAATCAAACATGTCTGACTCACAACAAACACTGTCAGATAGTCTCATAGAAAGTGTTAGAATGACTGTTAGACAGTGCCTTAAAAAGATCTGTGACCAAGATCAAAGTATAGAACATCCTAGATCCAAGTCGAAGTCACCTCCTGCTGTAAGAAAGGCCATCCCTACTGTAGTAATATCAGACCCTAGGCTAGTCCAACATCGTAGGTCTATCATAGGCACTCGAGCTCAGGTCAAGCGGGACCAAGAAGCAGCGGAACCTCAACAACCCGCGAGCCAAGAACCTAGTTCTCAGCGGCCCGAGAGATCCAGTAGTTCGGATACTGTTGAGCGGACGCCCGAACGCGGAGCGAAGATGGCGGATACGGTTTATGATGAACGGCCAACCTATGAAGAATCAACCGACGCCACTTCTTCTCAAGAAGAAAGCGAAGGGACAGCGGAGGGGCCGCGAAAGAGAGATGCCATTGACATCTATCTGTCAGACTATCAACGCTTTGTGGGAGATGAAGAGTTGAGGAGAAGGCTGGAGGGGCTTAGCCCTAATAGTGAAGGAACCAAACTTGTGCTGGACGCAATCGATGCGGAAATGTTAGCGGCGAACCAAGCTAAATTCGATGAACAACTCCGCATCGCTAGAGACCAAGAAGAACAAGTAAAGAAAAAACGTATAGAAGACAGAAAGATAGCAGCCGTGGCAGAGGCAGAAAGAAAAGCGGCAGCGGCAGAGGCAAAAGCGGCAGCGGCAGAGGCAAAAGCGGCAGCGGCACAGGCAGTAGGTGTAATTCGGACGAGACAACCCACAACATCTATTACTGTGAAATATTGCTATTCTTTCAGAAGTAGTTCGGCAATTACAATTATCGCAAACATACCCATCGAAATGTGTGCGTAAATGCCGTAAATAATTTTTCTTAAGTATAGTACAACCGCAAAAAACGCAATTAATCTCCATCATTATAATTATTATTATTACGATTATAATATATTTATTAACGTAGGTACAGAAAACATATTTACAATATGCCGATGAATGAGATGCGGCAGATTTTATGTAGATAAATATATCCAATACCCGGTCAACCAGCCACCCACACTAGAAAGCGTTTAACCAATCAAAATTTACTGAACTGACATTATCCTATTTATATGCTCTATTAACTATGTTGTATAATCGCGTGTAAGAGTATTGAAATAGTATTGACATGTGTCACCACCCGAGTTTGGTGTTATGCGTTTAATGTCACATATTTAATATGCGCGGTAAAATGCCGAATTAATCTCTTCCCCATACGGCGTTAAATTCGTCGGTAAAACCCCAAAATAATCATCCGAATAAATATTAGAAACGTAGAGTATTGCCGCATTACATTGTTGGCATATAAGCTGGCATATTTTATCACCGGATGTTACAACGTATTCCTTAGATGTGTTGTTAATCAATATAATTACAAGTTGATCTATATTACCGCGTGCGACGCTGGAATCGACTGCACATTCTGCAACATCAATGCCAATTTTTGTCAAGCTAAAAGTCGGCGTAATTCTTCCAAAATAATTGGCGGGTAAATATATTTTAACACCCGTCTCAATTAACATCCGTGAGTGCGGCTCTATTGTTCTATTCACGGCGCTATATATGTCAATCCCAGCTGGGCTATATGAACCGCATACAGGTGCCCGAGCTGCTGGGCTTAACAATTCAATTTTAATCGGAATAATTGAATTAGGACCGCGGTAACTATTTTCAGCTTGTATTATTGGAAACATTTTTTTATTATGCCGTATTTTACCTAAAAAAAGTCCTAAAAGAAAGGTAACAATAAATAATATATTTGAAAAAATGATCTTATCTATAGACTCAAGCTGCCCCAGTATTGCCATGTTGCTTAATCAATAATATTTTGACCAATGGGTATATTTATAATGGGTGTGTCTTTAAAACGCCGCTCGCGCGGCACAATCATTCGTTTTTAGTAATAAATGTGATTACAGAAAAATATCTGTCGTGAGAGAAAAGTTTGCGATCCCGACATTAAATTAAATTCGCTCATGCTTAAAATTATGAAACTTCTAAGAAGCTACACAGTTAATACAGTTGACGTCAATCAATTTAACCGTGAGTAATATTCTGTAGAAATTTGGGGGTGTGTCTATAGAAATTTCTATCGGCCGCATTAATCGCCGCTGCAAAGCTGTCACCACTTACGTCAACCAATTTAAGCGTAAATAAATATTTCCCTTGAAATTTATAGGAAGTTTTTCAAAAAAATTCTCTCGCGACAATAGCGATTAATCCGGTTGAGTGGTTAAAATATACCCGTTTTCCCGATAGCCCATCATTATATTATAAATACGTCTGTAAAATACTTTATTTTGTCATTCTGGTTAATTCATTCATTCATTATCATGTCATTCTGGTTAATTCATTCATTATCATATTTTTCGCACATTGTATAGCGCGATATTATTGTATTTTATTTTTACACTTAATTATTAATATTTCGCAAAATTTGTTGATGGAATCTGTGAAACCATCACAACCAAAAATGATGTCATTAAGCGGTAGCTCTACTGATAGTGTGCCCGCCCCATACGTATCGGTGATTACAGGTAAGAGTGTGTGGGGCCTCGAGTGTTTGGGGGAAGGAATAGAAATAAAAGCATTTAACGGGAAATACGTTCAATTCAACCGTTGGGGTGATACCAAAGGACGCAACGTCGTACAAGAATCGGTAAGTCTTACTTACCAGAACATAAGATTCCTGTTTGACTTCCTCAATTATAATAAAATAGCCATTGAATATTACAAGGAATACACCCGAGGCAATTTGCTTATAACACCGATAAATCATGCGTACTTACGCATTGGGAAAAACGGCGCATCAATTTTTATCTCGCGAAAAATTCTAGATTACTTACAAAGCTTCTACGGCAAAGTCGTTCTTTCCCGTATTGAACCAAAAAAGAAGGAAATTCATGATGAGAATTTTATGGAGTTCGAAGATTGTGGGTACATTGGATATATCTACGACTTTGAAGGGCAACGATTTGTCGGCGTTTGGGAAGCGGATGATATAGGTAGACAGCGAAAGGGTGTTATATATTACGATGGGTTGAATCTCAGAGCGGATGAATTCTGTTTGCTCGACTTTAACATAGATAAGAATGTTAACGAGAATATCGATGAGGTTAGTATGAGGTACACATCAACCGTTAACAAAAACGGGATATATTTGTCTCACAACTTCGACACCAAGGTTATTTTCATCCCACGAAACAACGCAAATGTCGCGATAATTAAGCAATTACAGAAGTACGCGGACCACGATATTCCGTCTGGGTGTGAGTTTCTACCGATTAAAAAGTTAGTTGTTGAGGCTGCGATTGATGAATTAACGGACGAGGAACTAATGAAAGTGGAAATGCCGAACAATGCTACTCAGCTGAAGACGTCCGAAGCAGTAAAAGTCGCTGCTAAGAAAATGGATGAGAAAAAAATCTGGTTGCCCGCGATTCCGGAAAATGAACAGGTAGACAGCACTGAAAAAAAGAATGATTATAAGGATATTGATACCCTCGTTGGGGGTGTGAGCGCTCAGATGAAGATGAAAACACCTAAAGCCATGAAAGAACAAGCGCTTAAGCGAAAAATTGATCTCATCGTGAATAAAACACCTAGCTATGAGTATGAAGATATCAGCGACTTTGAAGAGGACATCGTCAATGATACGGATGATGGTGAAGACATTTTCAATGAAATCGAGACTAATGGGCAACCTCAAATAAAGAAGAATAAACATTCAGTGTGAATCTTCGAGCGGTAGAAACTTTATTATATAAATAGACCATGTTTCTGGTTGGTGTCATGGTAACGGTTAAATTATTATCTGTGGGTTTAATGAATTATCGATTGAAATAAAAATGTTATATAGATTTAGTTATTTATTTATTATACACGCATTTACCGGTATTTATTATTATTATTATTATACATATTATACATGGATGTGGTTAGAGAAGATGAGATTGTGGTGGATGAGATTGTAGAGGATGATGAGAGTATCGAGGATGATGAGATTGTGGAGGATGGAGATGATAATGAGAACGAAATGATACTGGTAGCAATGTATTTGACAGAAAAAGATGAAGCGCGAGTGCAGAGATTGTTAGAGCCTAGGAATGCGTGGGAGGTGATAGAAAAAAAGTATTATATGGAGGAAGAGGCGAAGAAAAACAAGAGTGTGTGGGGGGAAGATTGGGAGTTGGAGATGGCGGCTGAGGGGGATAGGAGAGCAAAGGAGGCTGAGAGGTGCGCGCGGGAGAAGGCAATGGAAGAAAGGATTGAAATGTTGATGGGAATGTTAGAGATGTTAGGCGGTGGCGGAGGTAATGGCAATAATGTGGTGGATGTAGATAGCGAGGATAGCGGGATAAATGGGTGAGGTGGTGGAAGAAATTTTAAAATAGTAATGGTGATGGATTTAAGTATAATAATCAAATTTGTCGGTATAATGATAATATTATAAATACAATAACCTTACTTCGCCGTAGCTCGCCCCACAACTCATTAATGGCGCCCATATGCTAAGGCTTCACTCGCTTCATGGCTCGCCCCATTTTTTCAATGTTGGAAAGGAATGAAGGGGACGTCGGGTGATGGCGGTAGTGGTAATGATGTTGTGGGTGAGGAAGAACTCACTTCACGGCTCGCCCCCATAAGTCTGTGTTTATTTACCTTTTTTAGTTGTTGCGTCATAACCTTACTTCGGCGCTATCACTCACACTTCGACGCTATCACTCACTTCATGGCTCGCCCCATAGGTAGAATAATCAAATCATGTTAAAGACTTTTATAATAACAAACGTCTGCAACCCACTTACTATATTGGGTTTTACCTATTGCGGTTCAAGGTCAAACGCCGACCGGTAGACACGAATTAATTAAATTACTTCCGCCTGCAAACTGGCCTTATACCGCGTATGTCACATATATACACAGCGGTGACATATGTTACATATGCACAATGGTAACCATGGTAACCATAGTAAGTGGGTGGGGCAACAATAGTAATCATAGTAAGTAGGCGGGGCAAGAGCCGTTCGGCAAATTCTTTAACATGGTAGACTATGGCAGACGCTGTCTCAATCACGTTGTTTAGCCTACTACTACCGGCATATAAGATGGTAGTAAAAAACATGGGGGCCAAGTCGTCTTCATTTGCGATGACTATGGTAGTGAGAGACACAGTTAAGGGAAAAGAAGATAGATACAGCACTAGGGCCGTCGATATGATTCGACGTGGTTTCTACATAGACGACGGAATGGGGTCTGGAAATACGGTTAAGGAGATACTGGACACAGGGCGCGAGGTTCGCGACATCCTAAAAGGATCCGTCTTTAATCTGACCAAATTCCAATCCAGTTCGGAAGAATTTATCAAGGCAATAGAAGACAAGAGGCCAGAATCGACCATGGATAATCCAACAACAGTCAAAGGGCAGGACATGGCGAATAAGAGAACACAATCTCAACAGAAGGCATTGGGAATCGTGTGGGATAGAGAGACAGACAAATTGAAGTATCAGCTGAGCCAGGAGGGCGCAGACACCCATACAAAGAGGGGCTATGTATCGTATATAGCAAGGATATACGATCCCCTAGGCCTAGCATCCCCATTATTAGTCACGGGGAAACAGATACTCAAGAGAGTATACAAATTGAAGGATGAGTGGGACGTAGAGGTACCAGAGGAAATCAAGAAACAGTGGAACAAGTGGACAGGAGACTTGGAGAAGATGGAAACATACGACATGCCACGTGTGTATTTCCCGGATGGGAACATGACGAATCTGGACTTACACATGTTCTCCGATGCGTCGCTGGAGGCGTACGGAGCGGCACTCTACTTAGTACAACGAGAGGTGGCTCAAAAGCCCAGACTAGCCTTTAGCAAAGCAAAGTCGATGCCGCCAGATTCAGCATCTGTTCCCAAGTTGGAATTAACAGCTGCGAGACTAGGAGTTAGAGCCACAGCCTACCTAGTGGATACTATTCCCAACATAGTGGAGACACACTACTGAACGGACTCCATGGTAGTGCTTGGTTGGCTACATAACGAAAGGACAAGATACCCGATATTCGTCGCGAATAGAGTGGACGAAATAAGAGCGACCACAGAACTGGAAAGGTGGCACTACTGCCCAACAGACAAGAACCCAGCGGACTTGCTGTCGAGGGGCGTGGAACGCCACTCTTTCTTGAAGAAGGAAGTATTGTGGCAACATGGGCCACAATTTCTGAGCGATAAGGAGGCCTGGCCGCCGATGAGAAAGGTGGAGCCGGGCTCAGAAGTAGTGTCAGAGGGAGAAGAAGGAGATTCAGAGGGAGAAGAGATATACTCCCAGATGGTGAGGGAGATTAGGGACGTGCAACCAAAATGAGAACTGTGCGATAACCCGACGGATAAACTCCTCAGCTACAGTTCTAGTTGGTATAAGACCACGAAACTAGTGGCGTACTGGAGAGCTTTCGGGGATTTCCTCGCGGGAGTTGGCAAGGACAAGAAGATCAGGACAACCATAGATCTGGAAGGAGCGGCCAAGGCAGTGATCCGCTATGAACAACGGAAGAACTACGGCGACGAGGTGGAACGCGTCGGTAACCAACAGCACCTCCGACGGGACAGCGAGCTGATTACGCTGTCGCCACAACTCAATGACGATGGGATTCTAGTAATGAATTCTAGGGTGGGATATAACAACAGCATAGTCGTACCACCGAAACCCATCATCATTCCCACAGGATCGCCAATAGTCCACCAGATTATCTGGGACTCCCACAAATCAATTTTGCATGGGGGCACCAACCAAACCCTCACAGAGATAAGGAGGACCTATTGGGTCAAACAACTGAGAAAGAAGGTAAAAGCGGTAGTGGGGCAGTGCCAGACCTGCCGACGAGCGAAGAAGGAGCGAGCCGTACAGGAGATGGCACCACTACCAGCGAGTAGGGTAAGACAGCACGACCCGCCATTTACGCATTGCGGTGTGGACATGTTCGGGCCGATAAAGATCAAAGTGATGCGACACACGGAGAAACGCTACGGCATTATCTTCGTATGCAACAACACACGGGCAGTGGGGATAGAACTCGCCCAAGATGCAACCGCATCAGCATTCATTAATGCCTTAGAAAGGTTTAGAGACCGCAAAGGTGGGACGATCGCAGTGATATACAGCAACAACGGCACCAACTTTGTGGGCGCAGAGAGTGAGATGGCGGAGGCCTTGGACATCTTGGAAGGGGAGGAAGTCAGGGCGGCCATGAGACGACGACAGGTGAAGTGGGAGAGAAGGACGCCGTATGCACCACATACACTAGGATGCGTCGAGAGACTGGTGGGCAGTTCAAAGCGTCTAATGACGAAGTTAATGAACACCCACATGGTCACGGAGGACATCTTGAGGACAGTGCTTGCAAAGTGTGAGGGCATCATTAATAGTAGACCGCTATATCCGGAGAATGATGACCCTGAGTCACTAGACGTGCTGATGCCTAGCCACTTTCTGATGGAAAGGCCAGCAACCATCGATATGCAGGGTGTAAACCCAGATGACATACACTCTCGCCAGAGTTGGAAAGTCGCTAAAGCAATAAACGCAGAGTATTGGAGGAGGTGGGTCGAGGAATACCTACCCACGCTCCATAAAAGGAGTAAGTGGAGGAAACAAAATAGGGAGTTAAGAGAGGGAGATCTCGTAATCGTTACGGATGATACTATCATCAACAACCAGTGGCGGTTGGCGAGAGTTGTAGGCACCTACTCCGACGAGGACGGAAGAGTCCGATCGGTAGAAGTGCGGATAGGTGGCAAGATAGGTGCGAAGGACAGAAAAACCTACAGGAGAGCTGTGGGAAAATGCTGTCTGTTAGAAGGGGCACCTTAGTAGAGTTAGAGAAAAGTTTAGTCGTCCAAGTTTTGGACTGAGGGGGGTGGGATTGAGGGCGAGACGCCCTTCCCACACAAATAAAATAAAATAAAATAAAAATAATAGTACGTAGTAGGTACGCAGTTAATAGGCAGAAGGTAGAAGTTGTTAGAAGGTACGTAGTACCTAGAGTTAGTTAATTAGTTAGGAGGTACGTAGTACCGTTAGGTTAGAAGAGTTAGAGGGTACGTAAGTACTGATAGTTAGTTAGAGTTAGAGTTAGAGGGTACGTAAGTACTGATAGTTAGTTAGAGTTAGAGTTAGAGGGTACATAAGTACCGCTAGTTAGTTAGAGTTAGAGTTAGAGGGTACGTAAGTACCGCTAGTTAGTTAGAGTTAGAGTTAGAGGGTACGTAAGTACCGCTAGTTAGTTAGAGTTAGAGGGTACGTAAGTACCGCAAGTTAGTTAGAGTTAGAGTTAGAGGGTACGTAGTACCGTTAGTTAGAGAAGAGTTAGAGTTAGAGGGTACGTAGTACCGTTAGTTAGAGAAGAGTTAGAGTTAGAGGGTACGTAGTACCGTTAGTTAGAGGAGAGTTAGAGGGTACGTAAGTACCGCTAGTTAGTTAGAGGAGAGTTAGAGGGTACGTAAGTACCGCTAGTTAGTTAGAGAAGAGTTAGATGGTACGTAGTACCGTTAGTTAGAGAGAGAGAGAGTAGGAGGTAGAAGGGTATATAAGATATATATATTAGTTAGCAGTAAGTAGCGTTAGTAGCGAGAGGGGGGCATATGAGTACAGCTGGATAAATCTTGTGGCCACACGACGCATACTGCTGTACTACATAGGCCCACAGAGTAGGCCAGAATGTGGATTAGAGAATAGAATAATCCATAGGCAACAGTAAGTAGTAGGACAGTAGGATTGAAATCAAAATAGATAAATAAATAGAATGGAGCTGAAAGTTACAAAATAACGGCAACACAAGGAAAGTTGTTCTAGAACATAATAAAAGTAACGGACGGAAATTGTAAATTAGGCTCATTTACTAGCTTCAAGATTAATTAGCAATAAATTTAGGTTAAAAGGCGCAGTTAAGTAGAAATAGGCCATTATCGAACCGTACAGAACATCCTAGATACATCACTCATCTGTATTGCGCCTTAGTAAGGCACCACCTTGCAGGTGAGCGAGTGTAGTGTTTGGAATGGCGAGCAAGCTGATCAGAAAGAGGAAAGCGGAGTCAGGAGGAAAGGAGATACTGGTGGATTTCACCGAGAGGCATCCGGAAGAGAAGACGAAAGGATACTACGAGAGGTTGGAAAGGGGTCACGCGGCACGAGCGCTGCAGGATCACTTCCGGGAGATGCACAAACAGCGGCTGGTCGGGACCTACGGGATGCCGTCGCTGGACAACGCGATCTCCCGACACTTCCACTACGTAGTGAAAGGGGACGAGGCGAAGTTCGGGATTCCGAAATACCCGAGGGAATCACCGAGGAAGGACTGGAAGAGATTCATAGAGTCCGTCAATAGGGGAGGATATATGATCCTAGATGACGAGGGAACCGTGGAAGACGAGGAGGGTTCGAGACGAGGATCGGCGGGGTCGGCCAGGACCATACTCCTACATTTGGCCGCGCCAAATGGGGACATCTTCTTATTCGATCTAGGAACGTATGGGAAGAAGGACGGCCCGAAATTAAACCGATTGCCGAAAGCGGTACAAGTCTTGGTAAGAGAGAAGTCGACGACGAAAGTAGGATCGGCGATTCGCGAGGATGCGGAGAGAATCATCGGTCCGGACGCCACCAACCTCCTGGATATGCAAAAGGTCTTTATGGCTATGATGGCACCGGATGGGTTGGGGGTAGTCGGAAACACAGGCCAATGCGGGGCGGTGGCTATGGGCCAACTATTGGGGCTCGTGTGTCACAAACCGATGGACTGGGGGAAGTTCAGGGAAGAATACGGAGCAGAACTAGCAAACTCGCTAAAGTGGAGAGCGAGACCGGGAAAACAAGAGGTATATCAATTCCGCAGAGGAGCGATAAAGGTATATCAGAAGCGATATATCCTTCAGGAGGATTGGATGATGATAAGTTTGCTCAACTTATTCATGACCGTGGTTATCGAGAGGGAACCAGCGGCATTTCTATTATCGGGATCACCCCTAAGCTACAGGAGAGCCTTTAAAGTGGCCTTCGACGGTCTGGTAGACCACCTGGGGCTGAAGGGCGAGTCGGTGTACTACGACAGCCGACATCTAGTAGACGGGGAGATAGATACGCCGTATCAGAGATGGGAGCAGTTAGAGACGGATAGACGAGAAACAAAGCGACTGGAAGAAGTCGCTAGACGAGAGAGGATAGAAGCAGAGGAGAGGGAAGAGGAGGCCAGGACACAGAGTTACGGCTTCAAGGAACAGGCAGGCTTAGACGAGCTTCGTTGGACTTCATCGGGGAGTTCGGGTGAGTCTCTAGGGCGAGAACTGGGATGGACGGTGGGTTCACCGAAACAGTCGACGTCGGGGTTGCAAGCGATGCCCATACCAGGGGGCGCCGAGGGCGACCAACCACTAAGAAAGTTAGGGGAGCTAGAGGGATGGAGAGCCACGGGCGAGAGCCAAGGCGGGAAAGGACATAGTGGATCCATCGGGATACTGGGGTTGGAACCACTGTGAGAGGAGGATGAGGACGACGACGAGTTCGGGGAGATGCCGCCCATCGAGAGGATAGGCCACTCGGACACGGACTGGGTTGGCGGGAGGGTGGTGACGACCAGTGGGGCGAGAGCCTTCTGGGAAAAACCCGGCAAGCGGGCCTGGGTGCATGAGGAGCCGGTGATGGATTTCGCGGGGAGCACTATCAGGTTGGGCGAGCAACCGGGGACGGCACCACGGGTAGTATTCGGAGAGACGATGCCCGGGAGGGGCGAGGAGATCGACGTAAACAGGGACGCTAAAGTCCAGAAGTTTGCCTATCAGCGACTCCACAGACCGCGGAGATTGCTTGGGACAAAAGACGACGTGGGGCGGGAGACCTTGGTACTCGGTTGCGACTACTGTGGGAGACAGACCCACCAGGAAAGGAGCTGCTTGTACCGGTTCCAAAAGGGAACCTTTTGTCTCTACTGCCGAGAGTCGAGCCACAGGATGGGGGCGTGTCCACGGTTGCATAACCGATGTCCAAAGTGCAACTTTCAGGGACACTTCGGACGCCAGTGCGACTGGATGGACGACGAAGAGAAGTTCAGGATCTTCGAGGAATGGGCCGACGTCGGGGCGAGGACCCGGCAACGCATGAAGGCCCAGGAGTTCAAGTGGGGCTTTTTCCTTATCAATCAGGAGGCTCACATGGAAATCATAAAGTGGAGGCTACCGTTTACCTATCAAGAGGTAGCAACGGCGGCGTCGTATGCCGGAGTGATGAACACACAAAGATACTTGGACAGATGGAGCCCACAGAATCGAGGGGAGTTTAGGGATTTCTTGGCGGAGCACGTGAAACGAGCAATGAAGATGATCCTATGGGACGCCACAAGGGGGAGACAACAGGGCCACTCGGAGGGGCCACCGGCGAAGCGGTATCGGGCACTAATAACACCAGCGCCCAAGGAGCCAACAACCGGAATCAGCAGGGAGGTGGCGGCGAAAGTCCGAAAGCAGAAAGCGGATCCCAGAGGGGCGGTGGTAACCAAGAAACGACCCAGGGAAGAGGACGCCAGGGGGAACTATCCCCAGAGGAACAGATAGGCTTACAGAGCCGAGGGAGAGAAATTGGGACTTGGACGTGGTACGCCTGGAAGGCGCCGCGTGGGACGTACGAACTATTAAGTACAAATTTAATTAATGCAAATAATCATAATAAGTGCAATTTGTATGTACGTACGTAGTAATTAGCAGTAAAATACATACGTTCGGAGTAAGTACTATAGTCATACAACCTTTCTCAATTAGCTACTGGGACTGGGGGGATAACTGACTATAGCACTATGGACGAGACACCAGACGATTTCACACTTCTTGAGTGCGACGGCACAAAAGGGGGGGGAGATTTGTCAGAAGGGGTGAGGAAGTCGAAGTGGGGTTGAGGGACGGAGTAATGGTGCAAAGTGCGGAGAGAGTGCGGACGCAATTCTAGTGTGGGGGGGGGGGAATGAGAGTTTGAGTGAAGGACGAGGAGGTCCGAGGGTATGTGAGAGTTGGAGTGAGAGTGGAAGAGAGATAGGGCGAAAGTGTTGGGGAAACAAAAGTTGCGCGAGAGGTAAGCGCAATCGGCCCGACATGAGACACCAGGCATTAGGGTAGCGTTATCATACCCATAGGGAGCGGCCTGGACAGCCGACTCCGTGAGAAAAGATTTCCACCCCACACCCGATACTAGATCGGGATCCCGCGGGATTGCAGCGCACTTTTTGGTTGATGCTATCTTCTTACCGGGAAGATAGCATGGGGGGGAGTGTTAGCTTATTCAATCCCGCTAACACCCTATAAATGTTAAGCCGATAAGCAATATTGGGGGCCACGAGATTGGGGTAATAACCAACTCGTGTCACCCCAACAAAATGGGAAGGTGAACAACACAACAAGGGTCAGGGGCCAAACCCCTAACCCAGAGAGAACAGGTGGAGTGAAGGGGATCACTCCAAGGGCGCCAACAAGGGTATCAACCAATCAGAGGGGGGGAAGCATCGATTGAGTAGCAATAAGGCCACCGTGCAATATAACCAGTAACCTGTAATCATATCACTTCAGTTATCTATTGGTGCTAGTTAGGTTAGTTAGTTTAGCTAGGGAAGGACCGGGACTTTAGTTACCGTATCCCGCCTTCTGCATACAACAACGTTATCTCAATTACACCTATATCTATATACCCTATATATCTATATCAGTCATTATATACAACGAACGACACGGATTCCCTTTTCTACCTTTCATACACACGGTGGGGACGAGTGAACTAAACAACAGATAAATCGGGATCCTTCCTGGATCCCGTCACAGAAAACAAATCCAGAACAATTAAAATACATTTTACAACACTTAACATTATATAAGTATAATATATAATTATGGGAAAGGGTAGCAGCCAATAGCATAGCTAGTCGAGGGCTGCTACCGGTGGGAGGGTTTGGGGGATGGGGGGGGGGGGGGGGGGGGTGGGGTGGGGAGTGTGAGTGGGGTTTGGACTGTGACTTTACAATTTTGAACTTAACTTAAATTTTGTGGTCGTTTTTTTTTCAGTTAGCAGAAAATATCTAGATTCTTGTAGTCTACACATCACCTGGCATAAACTAATCGGACGCACACACACAGTCGCACAGAGCTACAACAGGAATTAACAATTATTTAAAATTATAATGTTAGACCTGTTGTTTCCTTGTCCTGTTGTTTGAACGTACTACATATGTATTCTAGAATACACTATTTTATGAATTGTGCTAAAGTCAAGCAATGGAAAAAACGTGGCAAAAACGCGGTGAAAACGTGGAAAAAAAGCGGCCAAAAATAAGGCAACCAAAATGGTCCTTAACGAAATAGGAAATGTCAGAGAACAACTGTTATTCTCATCCTAAACCAATTATTCAAACCATTATTGGAATCCTGAAATAATTAGGGTGGTGGGCTTTTCACTTTTTTTCGATTTCATTGTTCTACCGGTGCACAAAAGTTGATAAATGGTAAAAAAGTAAGGCAAAAAAAATTATTTAAATTTCGTCTATATCTTCACGGATCCCAAGAGGGTTAAATTTTGAGCCGTCGCGATGCACCATAATGAGATATATAACAATATAACACATTGATAAAAGATCAATGACTCAAAGAAAGAACTTCCTGCATGCATCAAATGTGATCAAATGGGTCCAAACTTAGTTAGATAGTTGGGACTAAGGGAAGTAGTGCCACAGGCACATAGCCAGAACCTACCCTTTGGCACAAGTGACTCTTATTCTCAATTTTGGTGATGGACAACTTTTAGGCTATAAAAAGGCTGTAATGTAGACTTGTGTCTGACTTCACTTTTTCTGCGATATCTCAAGAACTATTCGCTCTACGTTTGTTTTGAAGGTGTCTACCCCCACTAAGTCGGTCATTGCGGTTATAATGTGCATAATATTAATGCCGTAGGAGAACTCAAAGTTGGCCATCGCGAAAATTGAGAATAATCTAGTGGCACTAGTTCCATTGATCCAAAAAATTAAATTTTGGTATCTAACTAGGTTTGGACCAATTTGAAGACATTTGATGCAGGGAAGAAGTTCCTTCTTGAGTCTTTGATCTTTCATCAATGTGTTATATTGTTATATATCTCATTATGGTGCATCGCGACGGCTCAAAATGTCAACCCTCTTGGGATCTGTGAAGATATAGAGGAAATTTAAAGAAATTTTTTTTGCTTTATTTTTTTACCATTTGGCAACTTTTGTGCACCGGTAGAACAATGAAATCGAAAAAAAGTAAAAAACGAACCACCCTAGAAATCATTTTTTAATTTTTTTTGGCCAGACGAATCCAAGTAGGGTTAGAAGTTTAGACCAATAATGCTGGAATAGATTTAAGACATTTCTTGTCTTAGATTTTATATTCCCTATTTGAGGCCAAATTAAATTAAAAAAAACTATTATTATCATTGCTACTGTAGTTCTAGTTATAGAGTAGTTTATTGATTATTAGCCTAATAAACAATTATACCAAATACGGTATGTAACTAATAAACGAACGATACCTTAATTAACGATCAATATTAGACTAATATCAGACGCACGGCGCACATCGGATATCAGATTCAGACCATCTGAAGTCTGATTCCGTATGTAACGATGCACAATGCTCTTCAAATTCAGAGTTAAAAATCGGACACCTCTGACAGTCCAGATAGTTTATACTCAAACAGACCATTGTATCAGATGTGAGGCACCTAGGAACGCTGTTTATATACAGTATCCCTGTCATATCATAGTCAGCTCATATCAGTTGTCCCCAGCTCTTATCAGTTGCCCCCAGCTCCTATCAGTTGTCCCCAGCTCCTATCAGTTGTCCCCAGCCCCTTTTTGTAGTAGCATGTAAAATTATATTTGAGACGATAACACTCAATAGTTTAACCACTTAAAAACAATAACTTCATATCAACACTAAATGATTAATATTGATTTAGTACATAAATGTATTAATGTTATGTTATATTAAATTGTTATTATTATTTTATATCCACAGTATTGAATCGCAAACTTTCAACATTAAACTCAGATTCACCTGTAATGATTGGACTGGAAGGATAAAGTAACGAACAATAATTATTATAATATATTCAAATGCGTGATCCAAGAAAATTAGAAGGATCTTACCTACAACCCTGCCTCTTGTACAGGTACTACTATAATACCAGTAGTCCAGGACTTCGGTAAGTATCCAATTAGAAGGATCTTACCTACAACCCTGCCTCTTGTACAGGTACTATAATACCAGTAGTCCAGGCCTTCGGTAAGTATCCAATTAGAAGGATCTTACCTACAACCCTGCCACTTGTACAGGTACTATAATACCAGTAGTCCAGGCCTTCGGTAAGTATCCAATTAGAAGGATCTTACCTACAACCCTGCCACTTGTACAGGTACTATAATACCAGTAGTCCAGGCCTTCGGTAAGTATCCAATTAGAAGGATCTTACCTACAACCCTGCCACTTGTACAGGTACTATAATACCAGTAGTCCAGGCCTTCGGTAAGTATCCAATTAGAAGGATCTTACCTACAACCCTGCCACTTGTACAGGTACTATAATACCAGTAGTCCAGGCCTTCGGTAAGTATCCAATTAGAAGGATCTTACCTACAACCCTGCCTCTTGTACAGGTACTATAATACCAGTAGTCCAGGCCTTCGGTAAGTATCCAATTAGAAGGATCTTACCTACAACCCTGCCACTTGTACAGGTACTATAATACCAGTAGTCCAGGCCTTCGGTAAGTATCCAATTAGAAGGATCTTACCTACAACCCTGCCACTTGTACAGGTACTATAATACCAGTAGTCCAGGCCTTCGGTAAGTATCCAATTAGAAGGATCTTACCTACAACCCTGCCACTTGTACAGGTACTATAATACCAGTAGTCCAGGCCTTCGGTAAGTATCCAATTAGAAGGATCTTACCTACAACCCTGCCACTTGTACAGGTACTATAATACCAGTAGTCCAGGCCTTCGGTAAGTATCCAATTAGAAGGATCTTACCTACAACCCTGCCACTTGTACAGGTACTATAATACCAGTAGTCCAGGCCTTCGGTAAGTATCCAATTAGAAGGATCTTACCTACAACCCTGCCTCTTGTACAGGTACTATAATACCAGTAGTCCAGGCCTTCGGTAAGTATCCAATTAGAAGGATCTTACCTACAACCCTGCCACTTGTACAGGTACTATAATACCAGTAGTCCAGGCCTTCGGTAAGTATCCAATTAGAAGGATCTTACCTACTACCCTGCCTCTTGTACAGGTACTATAATACCAGTAGTCCAGGCCTTCGGTAAGTATCCAATTAGAAGGATCTTACCTACAACCCTGCCACTTGTACAGGTACTATAATACCAGTAGTCCAGGCCTTCGGTAAGTATCCAATTAGAAGGATCTTACCTACAACCCTGCCACTTGTACAGGTACTATAATACCAGTAGTCCAGGCCTTCGGTAAGTATCCAATTAGAAGGATCTTACCTACAACCCTGCCACTTGTACAGGTACTATAATACCAGTAGACCAGGCCTTCGGTAAGTCCAATTAGAAGGATCTTACCTACAACTCTGCCACTTGTACAGGTACTATAATACCAGTAGTCCAGGCCTTCGGTAAGTATCCAATTAGAAGGATCTTACCTACAACCCTGCCTCTTGTACAGGTACTATAATACCAGTAGTCCAGGCCTTCGGTAAGTATCCAATTAGAAGGATCTTACCTACAACCCTGCCACTTGTACAGGTACTATAATACCAGTAGACCAGGCCTTCGGTAAGTATCCAATTAGAAGGATCTTACCTACAACCCTGCCACTTGTACAGGTACTATAATACCAGTAGTCCAGGCCTTCGGTAAGTATCCAATTAGAAGGATCTTACCTACAACCCTGCCTCTTGTACAGGTACTATAATACCAGTAGTCCAGGACTTCGGTAAGTATCCAATTAGAAGGATCCTTACCTACAACCCTGCTACTTGTACAGGTACTATAATACCAGTAGTCCAGGCCTTCGGTATGTATCCATTTAGAAGGATCTTACCTAAAACCCTGCCACTTGTACAGGTACTATAATACCAGTAGACCAGGCCTTCGGTAATTATCCTCAAAATTATAATTTATGAGCCAAAGTTCTAAAATATTTCTAAAATGACCCCCCCCCCCCCTGGACCAATTGCATTGTAAAATAGTCCGGGCCAGATAGGGTTTAATATTCTGCTATACGGTTGCTTTAAAGTATATCGTATCATAATTCTATATGAAAAATAAATAAAGAATACGATATTATATATCTGGGTAAAAAGTCGGATTGGGCTGAGGCTGGTGGAAGGGTGGAGCTGGAGCCACAGCGGGTGGTATAGGGAGGAGCGGTTGGATTGGGCTGAGGCTGGTGGTAGGGTGGAGCAGGAGCCACAGCGGGTGGTGTAGGCAGGAGCAGGTGGATTGGGCTGAGGCTGGTGGAAGGGTGGAGCTGGTGCCACACCGGGTGGTTTAGGGAGGGGCAGTTGGATTGGGCTGAGGCTGGTGGAAGGGAGGAGCTAGAGTCACAGCGGGTGGTATAGGGAGGAGCAGTTGGATTGGGCTGAGGCTGGTGGAAGGGTGGAGCTGGTGCCACAGCGGGTGGTATAGGGAGGGGCAGTTGGATTGGGCTGAGGCTGGTGGAAGGGTGGAGCTGGTGCCACAGCGGGTGGTATAGGGAGGGGCAGTTGGATTGGGCTGAGGCTGGTGGAAGGGTGGAGCTGGAGTCACTGCGGGTGGTATAGGAAGGAGCAGTTGGATTGGGCTGAGGCTGGTGGAAGGGTGGAGCTGGTGCCACAGCGGGTGGTATAGGGAGGGGTACTTTTGCACTTTAGGTCCCCACCCCTAGATTTTTTTTGTGTGTGTTTTTTATGCAAATTACACTACTACAAGGTTAGTGTGACTATCTAGGAACATTTTTGGTATAAAAAATGTTAGATTATGTTGCACCCCCGATCAACCCTAACCCAAAACAAAAAGGTTTATTTATTTATTTTTATTTAAAATAGTCAAGCGTTAAATCATTTTATGTAATTAAATAGCTAAAAAAAAGTAGAGTTCATTTTAGGCTACTGCTTTTATTAAAAATGTTAAACTGAATACATAAAAATGTTCTCAGATAATGCTATTCATATTCTAGAACATAATAATATTATGTTTCCTTGATATAAAAAAATCTGGGTGGTGGGGACCTAAAGTGCAAAAGTACCTAGGGAGGGGCAGTTGGATTGGGCTGGGGCTGGTGGAAGGGTGGAGCAGGAGTCACAGCGGGTGGTATAGGGAGGAGCAGTTGGATTGGGCTGAGGCTGGTGGAAGGGTGGAGCTGGTGACACAGCGGGTGGTATAGGGAGGGGCAGTTGGATTGGGCTGAGGCTGGTGGAAGGGTGGAGCTGGAGCCACAGCGGGTGGTATAGGGAGGAGCAGTTGAATTGGGCTGAGGCTGGTGGAAGGGTGGAGCTGGAGCAACAGCGGGTGGTATAGGGAGGGGCAGTTGGATTGGGCTCAAGCTGGTGGAAGGGCGGAGCTAGAGCCACAGCGTGTGGTATAGGGAGGAGCAGTTGGATTGGGCTGAGGCTGGTGGAAGGGTGGATCTGGAGCCACAGCGGGTGGTATAGGGAGGAGCAGTTGGATTGGGCTGAGGCTGGTGGAAGGGTGGAGCTGGAGCCACAGTGGGTGGTATAGGGAGGAGCAGTTGGATTGGGCTGGTGCAAGCGGAAGGGTGGAGCTGGAGCCACAGCGGGTGTAAAAGCTTTTGCGGAATTAGCTGATTGTTTTTCCCGCAAAGTACTCTGTAGTTGGTTTAACGGACATAAAAAGCCATTTTCTTACTGTACCGGTGTTTTAGTGGACATAAAAAGCCATTTCTTCTGTATGTGTACTTTAGCGGACATAACTAGCAATTCTATGTCGCAATACGCTAAATATTCTTGAAACAGTGTAGTTACTATGACGACAGCTAACAGCTGATCTGTACACATGTAGCTTTTTCCTTGTTCTCTGTTGTTTCTTTGTTCGGTCAACCAATCAGAGCGATTCTCCTGCTTTTTGTACAGAAACCTCCGGGAAATCGCGCAATGCATTATGGGTCAACGTTTACCTTTTTCCTGAGCCCAGAAGACCGGCTTTGGAATCTCTGTGGTTTCAGGCTTTAGCCCAACATTAGTAGGCTTAATCATAGAAACGTATATCTGTTATTGCATCTCACAATAACTCACCTAATCATATTGTTAACTACAAACACCGCATTTTTACTGCTATTTACTGTCGGTCATTAATTATATCAGTCGATGGAATATTATTATATTTGGAATATCGATAAATAATTATAAAACCCTCAATCTTCTTGATATACTGAAGGTAAGAGAGACCGGTTACATATAACAATTGCGACTTACATTAAAGTGGTTTTGGAGTGAATCTAATGCTATTTCATAGGCACTACATGAGTCGGTTGTTGTTCTCTTTATATGTGACTAAAAGTAGTGAAGGTCGGCAGATCGGTGTGCAGCATTGTGCGGTTGTGTACATGATTGTGACTGATAACAAAGCATCTCCTAAAGAATGCGCTATATACGTGAATCCATAGCCATCCCGTTGTGTCTAGTGTAAGTCATAACTCTGTTTACATATTTAGAGCGCCACGTCCTAAAGGAACTGTTAATATTTCCCGAAAGTGAATAATATTTGTCAGAGATTATATATTACGATCAGTCGAATAATACAGTAGGCCTACACCGCAATAAGGTTAGGCTTCCGAATCCAGTCTCCCGGGTATATCCAGCGGGTGAATGGTCGCGCATAGACTGGCTTCGGCTAATGTAGTGTATCAAATACTCGTCATAGGCTAAAGTCGATTTATTATCTTGAAGACATCCAAATTTGGCAGGTTAAACTGCTAAAGGTTTGAAAGCGTGAACAGCGGGTGTTATAGGGAGGACCAGTTGGATTGGGCCGAGGCTGGTGGAAGGGTGGAGCTGGAGCCACAGTAGGTGTTATAGGTATGAGCAGTTGGATTGGGCTGAGGCTGGTGGAATAGTGGAGCTGGAGCCACAGCGGGTGGTATAGGGGGGAGCAGTTCGATTGGACTGAAGCTGGAGCCACAGCGGCTATTATAGTGAGGAGCAGTTGGATTGGGCTGAGGCTGGTGGAAGGGTGGAGCTGAAGCCACAGCGGGTGGTATAGGGAGGAGCAGTCGGATTGGGCTGATGCTGGTGGAAGGGTGGAGCTGGAGCCACAGCGGGTGGTATAGGGAGGGGCAGTGGGATTGGGCTGAGGCTGGTGGAAGGGTTGAGCTGGAGCCACAGCGGGTGGTAGGGATGAGCAGTTGGATTGGGCTGAGGCTGGTGGAGCTGGAGCCACAGCGGGTGTTATAGGGAGGAGCAGTTGGATTGGGCTGAGGCTGTTGGAAGGGTGGAGCTGGAGCCACATCGGGTGGTAGGTAGGAGCAGTTGGATTGGGCTGATGCTGGTGGAAGGGTGGAGCTGGAGCCACAGCGGGTGGTATAGGGAGGAGCAATTGGATTGGGCTGAGGCTGGTGGAAGGTGGAGCTGGAGCCACAGCGGGTGGTATAGGGAGGAGTAGTTGGATTAGGCTGAGGATAGTTGAAGGGTGGAGCTGGAGCCACAGCGGGTGGTATAGGGAGGAGCAATTGGATTGGGCTGATGCTGGTAGAAGGATGGAGCTGGAGCCACAGCGGGTGGTATAGGGAGGAGCAGTTGGATTGGGCTGGTGCAAGCGGAAGGGTGGAGCTGGAGCCACAGCGGGTGTTATAGAGAGGGACAGTTGGATAGGGCTGAGGCTGGTGGAAGGGTGGAGCTAGAGCCACAGCAGGTGTTATAGGGAGGAGCAGTTGGATTGGCCTGAGGCTGGTAGAAGGGTGGAGCTGGAGCCACAGCGTATGGTATAGGGAGGAGCAGTTGGATTGGGCTGAGGCTGTTGGAAGGGTGGAGCTGGAGCCACATCGGGTGGTAGGGAGGAGCAGTTCGATTGGACTGAAGCTGGAGCCACAGCGGCTGTTATAGTAAGGAGCAGTTGGATTGGGCTGATGCTGGTGGAAGGGTGGAGCTGGAGCCACAGCGGGTGGTATAGGAAGGAGCAGTGGGATTGGGCTGAGGCTGGTGGAAGGGTGGAGCTGTAGCCACAGCGGGTGGTAGGGATGAGCAGTTGGATTGGGCTGAAGCTGGTGGAGCTAGAGCCACAGCGTGTGTTATAGGGAGGAGCAGTTGGATTGGGCTGAGGCTGTTGGAAGGGTGGAGCTGGAACCACATCGGGTGGTAGGGAGGAGCAGTTGGATTGGACTGAAACTGGAGCCACAGCAGCTGTTATAGGGAGGAGCAGTGGGATTGGGCTGAGGCTGGTGGAAGGGTGGAGCTGGAGCCACAGCGGTATTATAGTACCTGTACAAGTGGCAGGGTTGTAGGTAAGATCCTTCTAATTTGATACTTACCGAAGGCCTGGACTACTGGTATTATAGTACCTGTACAAGTGGCAGAGTTGTAGGTAAGATCCTTCTAATTTGATACTTACCGAAGGCCTGGACTACTGGTATTATAGTAATTGTACAAGAGGCAGGGTAGTAGGTAAGATACTTCTAATTGTATACTTACCGAAGGCCTGGACTACTGGTATTATAGTACCTGTAGAAGTGGCAGAGTTTTAGGTAAGATCCTTCTAATTTGATACTTACCGAAGGCCTGGACTACTGGTATTATAGTACCTGTACAAGTGGCAGAGTAGTAGGTAAGATCCTTCTAATCGGATACTCACCGAAGGCCTGGACTACTGGTATTATAGTAATTGTACAAGAGGCAGGGTAGTAGGTAAGATACTTCTAATTGTATACTTACCGAAGGCCTGGACTACTGGTATTATAGTACCTGTACAAGTGGCAGAGTTTTAGGTAAGATCCTTCTAATTTGATACTTACCAAAGGCCTGGACTACTGGTATTATAGTACATGTACAAGTGGCAGGGTAGTAGGTAAGATCCTTCTAATTGGGTACTTACCAAAGGCCTAGACTACTGGTATTATAGTACCTGTACAAGAGGCAAGGTTGTACTGTAGGTAAGATCCTTCTAATTGGATACTTACCGAAGGCCTAGACTACTGGTATTATAGTACATGTACAAGTGGACATACACCTACAAGTACACATACACCTACACTTGAGGAGTTACCAGTTAGATCCCCACCTGTAGGAGTTCCTTCACACATACACGATTACCGGTCCGCTGATTAACTGAGCACTATGTAGCACTGTTACTGCCGTAGGCCTACCTACTGCAACCAACATACATTTTACATACTGACCGCGGTCCTACAATGCCGAGCCCCGGCTCCAGTTGATATCGATATTCAACTATGTCTATAACACTTGACGCGGTTTACCGAGAAATAATTGAACTACGCAAAACTAGTGAGGCGAATTATCTGAACCTGCAACACAGCATTGATATATCTAGAGCTGCAAGCGAAAGCACACGCAGGCAGATTAACGAACACCAACAATTCCTTACAGCCAGTTTCCTAAACAATGACTCTGAACACCAATATCGACGCAGATGCAACATTCTGCTACACGGTATCGAAATTCGTTCCACAGGAAAACCTGAGGATGTCCGAAAAATCATTGAACCTATTGTACGCGCTTTTATAGACCTTCAGCAGTTTAACCTGCCGAAATTTATATGTCTTTATTGATAATCTGCCTTTTGTAAGATGATAAGATTTAATACAAAACAAACCAAAAACATTAGCCGAAGCCAGTCCATGCGCGTCCAAATGACCCGTTTATAACACCGGGAGACTGGATTCGTGGGCTTAAATTTATTTGCGGTCAAGCCTACTGTATTATTCATCTTGGAGTCACTAAAAGTCTCCGACGGATTGAAGTCAGTAGATGGTTGTCATCGACTTGGCCCTCAACGCCCTGGTTCTAAACGACCACCACCAATTATTGTTAAGTTTAAGTACCATTCCCCGCGTTCTGAAATATTTTCAAATATCAAACATGTTCCTAAAGGCGTTCAGATTAGCGACCATCTTACGATTTATCGCTCGCGTTTGCTAAACTTCCTTAGGAAGATCCGTGCGGATGGTATCATATATGGCTGTGGCTCACGTAATGGCAACATTAGCGTACAGCTGGCCACAAAATCTCGACACATAAGGATTACGACCTTCGAGGACATCGAGGACGTTCTGGGATCAAAGAAACCTCAATCGCTCATCATCCCCGACACGTACGAGGAGATTCGATCCTGCATGGATCTCCCAGTTAGCGAATCAATCTCTGGGGGGACAGGGGGTGAACCGCAAACATCTCGTGACGACGAGTCGACAGCTGTTCCAGTACCGAAGGACAAGGGGAAGAAACAACGCGTCCAACTCAGCCGATCTCGAACCGGTCTACGATCCCACCCCACGTCAACTGACAACCAATATATTTCCCTTGAAGAAGAATCCCAATAGTAATTATATTATTCATTTAATATGCAGTCTTATGTATTTTGTCTGTCTGCCTTAAGATTGATTAATTTAGAAAGTGTAACTGTTATGCACTCTATAGGTTTATGATCTGCAATGTGTCGTCTATATTTAGGTTTATTATTCCACTTTTATCGTCCTAAATGTGTCTTACATCACTGGTGTTTCTACTACATCTTAGTTCACTATTTCATCTTTCCTTGCTTCATGTCAGGATGTTGAATGTCATACTCGAACTAATATTTCACTCTGCTTCATTCAGAATAACAAGTAATTTCACAATAATAATATCCTTTCATTATATTTCATATTAATTTCTCAATTTCTTTATTTCAAACAAACATACGAACAAGTTGGTTGTGGGTAGCCTATGGCCTTCACATGCTACTTTCGTCACTTATAATGCCCCAGCATCACCCTACCCCACCACCCCATCCCCTTCCTGTACCTTCTGTTACTCGATAGTATCCCCCACCGAAACCTCCTTAAAGTGCTCACTATGTCAAAATTTATATCACTATCCTTGTGGGACCTGTCTCGATTTAGCGCATTTTCCATTGTCTAACACAAATTCGATCCTAACATACTGTATATACTGTTACTTGGATATTTTTCCTTTTAATAATGTCCCTAACTCTGATACTGATATTTTTTCTGACGGGGCCGAGGACACTAATTCAATAGACTTTTCTGCTTCAAATAATCAATTCAAATCAATTGACCCCGACAGAAATATAATATCTTCCATCAATAGCTCTGACTACTTTAACACTGACTCTTACAACTCCCTTCTGAAATGATTGTCTGGTTTAAGATCTTGCATATCGGTATTATATTTGAACTCAGTTCATAAGATATATAAGAGTACATATACTACTGTACTGCCGAAGCACTACTGCACTCAAATACCCCAACACCAGTATCTCGCTATGCCCTAAGCCTAATACAGTCCTAGGCCCAACCTCAAGGGGCGAGCCATCTGAATTGGTGAGTCTCCTCCTTATCACCTAATTCCATCATCCCCCCATTAAGATCGATTGGTCCTTATCAGATTGGAATCTAACGGTTTTAGTACGTGTTCGAGTTCCTCGTCTCAAGGCTGATTTGGGTGTTTCCGTAGGAGTTTCATCCCTTGTCTCTATGGAATCACTGGAGCTTGGATATGGTCGCAGGAAGCGACGATTACGCCATAAGACTTTCCCGGATGGTAATTTCACGTGGTAATCTCTACTCATCTTTCCCCTTTCAAAAATAATCCCCTTCCTTGTCCATCTCTTAGAAACGGGATCCTGTATGAGTACGTGTGTTCCAGGTTCAAGCGGTTTTAATGTGTGTGCGGATCTGTCATAATATTCTTTCTGTTTATTTGCCTTTATAAAGTCAGTATCTGCGGCCATCGTCAGCCAATTGGCAGAGAATGTTGAGTAATGAGCTGGAACTCGTGAACGCAACGGATGTCCATACAGTATGATAGCGGGAGAACGTCCGTCGATGTGTGGGGTATTTCTTAATTCTAAAAGGCCATGAAGGAATGAATCCGTATGTAAGTTTCCGCCATCTGTTTTTGCAACCAAATTTTTTAATATGCGGACATTGACCTCAGCGTGTCCGTTGGATTGGGCGTATGTTGGAGATGATGGTATCCATTCTACTCCCCAAGTTTTAAGGAAATCTGAAAATATCTTGGAACTGTATTGGGGTCCTCCATCTGAGCGGAGTCGAACTGGTACTCCCGTTTGGACGAAATAACCTTTGATTTCTTTCAAAACCTGTTGGGAGGTTGGAGTATAATTCCAATGAGATATGAATGGAAATCCTGAGTAGCGGTCTACATAGACTAAGTAAGTGTGTGTTCCAAGTGAGAATAGGTCTGTTGAAACAGATTCGAATACGCGTGTTGGCATAGGATCGCTTATTAGCGGTTCCTTAGGGTTGCTTGGCAACCGAAGTTGACACTTATCACATGATTGTACAGCCATTGTGAGGTCGTTCGTTATACCCGGCCAGTACACACACTGTCTGGCGCGCATTTTCGTCCTTTCAATACCCTGATGTGAGTCATGGAGTCTATTGATAACATTTTTGCGTAGGTCAAAGGGTATCACTAGACGGCGCCCGAACAACACAAGACCGTTGTCAGTGGTCAGGTCATTTTTTAATTTGTCAAACATTTTGACAAATTGGCAATTTGCGTGAGGCCCCTCAAAGCCTGTCTCAATTGATTTTATTAGTAATTGATAATTATAGTCTAATTTAGCCGCGACTTTTATGTCTTCTATTACAGGATCAGGGAAATGGTGAGTTTCACCTGAATTCGTTCCTGCTATCATTATTGTAACGGCATTCAGTATAATATTAGCGGTCATGTACCCAGTCGTAGTGTTAATTTCAGTTTCGGGGTCATCGACCGGTGCTCTGGATAAGGCATCAGGTATTTTATTATCTGAACCTTTCCGCCATTTAACAACAAAATTGTAGCTGCTGAGCTTCATTTTGTGATTGAGTAAGCGCACATTATCTATCGTGTCTAATGTTTGTTTGTTGTAAATGGACACTAAAGGACTGTGATCGGTAATTACTGTATACAATGCTAGGCCGGTAAGATAGATGCGACACTTCTGAGTTGCCCAGAGTATTGCAAGGGACTCTAGCTCTACCATAGCATATCTAGACTCCGCGTCTGATAAAAAACGCGAGCCGCATTGAATTAGTTTAAAACATTCGTCTTGTTTCTGTAACAAGGCATATCCTAGGCCACCTTTACGTGCCGCATCTACTTCTAAAACAATTTCGGCCTTGGGGTCAAAATTGGATAAAATTGGCGTAGATGATAAAGCAATTTTCATATTGTCAAATGCTTTCTGGTGGTTTGGTGTCCACAAAAATTGATTTTTTGTTTTCAGTATATCTCTCAAAGGACTAGCTATTAAACTTATTTCGGCCGAAAAGTGGCCCAACTGTTGTACTAAACCCATAAAGGATCGAAGTTCGGTTCTATTGGTAGGTGTAGGGAATTGACTAATCCCTTTTACCTTCACTGGGTCTGCTTTTATTCCCTCTTGCGACACTATATAACCTGCAAAATTCATTTCACTTTGGGCGAATTTGAATTTTTTTTGGTTTATAGTGATATTATATTTCATGCAACGTTCTAAAACGTTACAAACATTTCGGACGTGGTCCTGAAAGTTGACATTATAAATTATAATGTCATCTACGATTTTCTGGATATTGTCTAAACCTTCCAGAGCGGTGTCACCCCTGAGACTATAAATATCTCCGGTTGAGATAAAACCCATGGGAGCCCTAACGTACATGTATCTTCCCCAAGGAGTAATAAAACATGTCAGTTTTTGTGACTCTATAGCTAATGGCATTTGCCAATATCCTGATTTTGCATCAAGTTTAGTAAACCAATTGCAACCAGGTGGGATACTCGAAACACAATCGTTTGGTGTTTTGGTAGGGTATACTACTCGCTCTACTTGTCTATTTAAGTTGGATAGGTCTACACAAATTCTAATCCCGCCATCAGGTTTATTGGCTATAACCATAGGATGGCACCACTCGGTAGGTTTATCGCCTGCTGGTTTGATAATGTTCCATTTAATTAAATTATCTATTTCAGCTTTTACTTGGTCTCGCTGTGCAAATGGAATAGGGCGTGCTCCGTGCACTGCGTACGGTATTGCGTCCTTTTTAAGGTATATTGTCATAGGCTTACCTACATCTGTACCGGACATTTGTTTCAGTTCAGTATTATTGAAAAATACGTCTGAATATATGTCCGAGAGTTTATTATGAACTCTCTCAATTTCGCATTTGTTAGGAGAAATAGGCAATTGGTTAATCCATTTTTCTCTTGCGTCATGTTTAAAAGTTTCACTTACGTTTAATTTAACGTCGTCAAGTGATCGAATTATTTCCTTCTTTTGGTTAATATTCGATCCAACTTGATCATTAGGGACAGAGGTATTGGTAACATGTATAGGTAAGTTACACTGGCAAAAGGCAGCTGCATTGGCAAAAAGTGGCGGTGGGTTCGGAAAATGTTTAGAAACTATATCTAATGCCTTACAAACAGATAGTGATAAATATAAACGCGGAATGCCGTCACATATTTTCACACTTTCTATTACAGACCGACCACTAATTTTGAGACAGACCTTTATCTGGCCCAATTGTTTAATAACTTTGCCATTTATACTGACTAACCGTTCTATAGACGGTTTCTGGAGGTCTGTTTCGTTTAAATTTAATGACCTCAAGAATGTCATGTTTGCAACTGTGCGTTGGGACCCGGTATCAGGTACTGCCTGACTATAACCAAATAATTTATCCGTTTCGGGATGGCATATCCCTACGGAAATGAGTGGCGGGTCCTCGAAATCGACCGTCGCTACTCGAACAGCTGCTTGTTCTACAGCTCCTAGGGATTTATTACGACATACGTTAGCGAAATGGTTAAGTTTATGGCACGCGCTACACTTTTCCCCTTTCGCTGGACACCTTTTAAAGTTAGTGTGACTATATCCACATTTGGTACAAGGTTTCTTATCCTGATTTCCGGAATTCCGTTCCGGGGATGGAGACCGGTTTCTCCCGGAGCTCGTAGATCTTCCGGAAAAATATTTATTTTTCCGATATTGATTCGAAGAGGATCCTGACTTTGAAGTCGCTCCCGCCAAACTAGTGTTCTTGTAAGGACCGTGGGCTAGGACTTTCTTAACTTTGTCCTTGTGTATTCGCGCCGCTTCTTCGGTCCGACAAAATTTAATAGTCGCCTCATGGTTTAAAGGCGGTGATTTCGCCAGGAGATCCTGTCTGATTTCGTCGTTTTGAATTCCAACGGTGATCAATGTCGACATCCATTCGTCGTCTCCCATCTCTTGTAACGCTGCAGTGTTGGCCAATTCGCTCAAACGAGTATAAAAGTCGTCGAACTTTTCCATCTCGTGTTGTCGGCACAACGTAAGTTCTAATCTGTCGAGGGCTATATTCTGTTTTTCGCGCAGATATATTTCCAAGTTGTTTAGGACTTCATCAAGGGATAGGGATGTGGTTTGGGGAATCCGTACGACATATTCAAGTTTCGATAAGAATGCCGGCGAACAGTATCCGAAAAATGCAGATACCTGCTCGTCTCTCGGCTGTCGGGATAGTTGAACAACTTTCGCGTAGTTATTCCAGGTCTTTCTCCATCTCTGGAACATCGTTATATCGACATCTTCTTCGAGATTGGGAGGTCGGTTTACGGGTGCTCGAGGTGCATTGTCCGTTTTACTTGGTGCTGGTGGGAATCCTCCGGTACCGGAAGCAGTCGTCCTACTTCCTTCATTCATAGATCTACAGTCTTCCTGGTTTTGTGCAATCGCCATCTTGACGTCAGACTTTATTTGTAATAATTCGGTAGTGCATTGGTCATAATGGGTATACTCGTCAGTGAGATCCAACTGAGTTTCATCCATCGCCATTAAGGATTCACCAAGATGGTCATATGCAACTTCCAGTTTTAAGAGCTGTTTTTCCAGGTCGTTAACCAACAGAGGGTGGCGATTTACCGGATCGATGCGGTTTAAATCGCGAATACTTGATATACACAAATTTACGGCCCGAGTGAAACTTCCCTTGAAACCACCGAGTTTCCGCTTTAGGTGTTTCATCCCCTCGAGGTCCATAATTGAATTCCTCACAGTTGTTCCTTCCCTATTGCAGTAGGGGCCTATTGGATTTACTGTTTGGTCGGTTATCGTTTCTGGTGGGTTTGTAGGTATCGGTACCGGTATGTTATCCCGGAACGACCGAACTGCTATCCTACTCGCAGCGCCATGAAATGATTGTCTGGTTTAAGATCTTGCATATCGGTATTATATTTGAACTCAGTTCATAAGATATATAAGAGTACATATACTACTGTACTGCCGAAGCACTACTGCACTCAAATACCCCAACACCAGTATCTCGCTATGCCCTAAGCCTAATACAGTCCTAGGCCCAACCTCAAGGGGCGAGCCATCTGAATTGGTGAGTCTCCTCCTTATCACCTAATTCCATCACCTTCTAGAACAAGCACAGCACAATACAAACAAAAAACCACTTACTGTGTTTCACCTTAACTGTCGCAGTCTCAATAAAAATATACAGGAAACTTCAGACTATCTGGATTTATTAAATAAAAAGTTCGATATACTTACATTCTCTGAAACCTTTCTTACAGATAATACACGTTGTGGGGTCTTCGAGCAGCACGTGTTCAAATGTTCAATGACTGCGCAGCGACTAATTAACAAATTTATGAGGGATTCATTGACCAGCTACCGACAGACCAATATTGTGACATATATTTTAGTTTAATGTTTGATTCAATTAGAGGCACAAATTAAAAAGGCTACAAATATATAGGGTTGAATAATTAAATTAGTCACCCATTAAAAGGTAGGCAAATATAAGTTGCAATCTATATAAATTTTTAAATTCAGTAGTGTGCGTGTGTTGTGTATTGATTCCGTAGATTTCATGTTGAAATAGCGTTCATTAACTTAATTTCTATTTAATTATTCAGGCATACTAATACCCACTTTAAATTAGTTCGTGTGTGTTAAGTGTGTAAGAATTGATTGTTTTGGCACGAACCCATTAGGGCACAGAAACTGACGGATTCTTCGCGAATTTCGCAAACGTCGCAAACTTCGGTAATTTTTTCTACAATTTTGACTCCTTAAGCAAAAGTGTCCCGAATGAGTTTTTTAACTTTTATTTTTTTGTGATTTTGAGTGCTTTTTTATATTAGTGAATGTTCTAGAACCTTAGTAGATTTTTTATGGTATATAGCTAGTATTTTTTACTAGCTAGTAATTTTTGGAAATTATTTTGGTCATTAATATATTCTTCAACAGTTTAACCTGAAATATCATGGACTTTCACATTTTTTATAATTTCTAAAAATACTAGCTAGCAAAAAACACTACCGGTAGCTATCAATAAGAACATCTATATATAGAACATCTTCACCAATAACAAAAAAATTTAAAAACTCTAAAAAAGGATTGGTGAATAATCGCTGGGGTGTCGACAGGGCGAAGTAGGGACCGTGTTGCTTAACCCCTTAGAGCCTATGACGTCCACTGCACGTCACCATGGACAACACTAAGACATGCAGTGGACGTCATGCTGCAATATGCTGCAATACATGTTTCATTGGAAGGCTCTTGGTCTAGGTATACTGGTGGATAGTATTAAAGACATTTAGTGCTCTTCATGGCAAAAAATCCATTCTGTACTGTAGATAGGCTGTATTGTAGACTGTAGTATTAGTGTTAGGTATATGGCGTAATGCCAACCACAGTACAGTAGTACAGACTGACAGTAAGACCGACAGACAGACAGACTAGATTTATGTAAACGTGTAAACTGACATCAGAAATGAAATCAGCAACCCTTAACACCCCCATAGCGGGAATGTTGGTTAGTTAGTATACTTTCTTAAGTTTTGACAGACTGACTGACAGAAAGACCGACAGACCAACAGCCAGACAGACTAGATTTATTAAACGTGAAAACTGACATCTGAAATGAAATCAGCACCCATTAAAACCCCCATAACGAGAATGTTAGTTAGTTTGTATTCTTTTTAAAGTTTTGACAGACTGACTGACTGACAGAAAGACCGACAGTCCGACAAACTAGATTAATGTAAACCTGAAAACTGACATCAGAAATGAAATCAGCACCCCTTAAAACCCCCATAGCGAGAATGTTAGTTAATTTGAATTGTTTTTTATGTTTTGACAGACTGACTAACAGAATGACCGACAGACAGACAGACTAGATTTATGTAAACGTGAAAACTGACATCAGAAATGTAATCAGCACCCCTTAAAACCCCCACAGCGAGAATGTTAGCGACACGTTTTAATTATTAACCATATTTCGTAAGATATATTTCATCATCATAGCGCCCCATTTGGTGATCTCCAGTGAATGTTTGGATTTGACCTGACCAAAATTGGTTTACTACGGAAGATCCGCAGTGGGCACACCTAAGCGGGTGTGGGCCACTCGGAATCCGACGACGCGGCGCACATATTGACATTTGGCGTATGTACATTTCTTACAGTAGGGAGCCACTGGGTTAAGAGTTTTTACGGTATACTTAATATGAACAAAAAGAAGAAAGTGTTGGCGATGTATCTGAAAAATAAATAAATAAACGTTGCTCTTTGTATCTCAAGTTGATTTGGATTAGGACAATGTGATACTTTTAACTCCTGCAATAATTCAGGTGGTTTGATGAGACTGCTTAGGGGTGGGGTGGGGTGTGGGGGGGGGGGGGGGGGGGGGTAACTGAGAAAATGTGACAAAGAAATGGAAAGAAAGGCAATGTTATAGTAAATGGATTTGGGTTATGTAATACTCTGTAGCAGCTGCTGGCTCCGAGGTAACTAATTTTGTATAGCCTGGGACTGACTGTCGCTGGGTAGTATATTATTGAAGACATAAGTACACGTTCGTGGGGCCTTCGCGCAGCACGAGGCCCAGTTATGAGATACAAATTAAAATTGAGCGACTGTATCACAAAATCAGGTTTTGAGAAATTTACCCACACCACCAATCAATCAAAGAAAGGGGGACAGTACGTGTTCACCCCTTTTAATCCCCCCCCCCCCCCCCACCCTTCCCAACCACCAATACATAACCGCGACATCTACCACCCACGGAAGGGTAGCACGAACTTATTTCCAATCGCACGTTCAATATGCAAAGCCAGGTGGTTTATAGGAATATAATAAACGCAGTACTCGTATTCATTATAAGCCTCGTTGCGTTCGTCCTGTTTTGTATTTAAATATATTTCTTAAACGCAGGCTAGGACGTTCTTTATAATAATAATAACTAGGGATGCGATCAATATGTGAAGCCAGGTGGTTTATATAATAATTTAGTCAACGCAGTACTCGTCTTCATTATATGCCTCGTTGCGCTCGTCGCTTGTCCTGTTTTGTTATAAAATATTTTTCCTAAACGCAGACTGACGATCTTTATACAGTTATAACTATGCGAAGTTTCGAAACTGTGCGAGTAACTGTTGATACATCTATGTGGATATGTGTGATATGTGGAGATGTGTGATACAACGCCAACGCATCTTATGCCGATGTAGTAATATGGGTATTGAAATAATATTAAATTAATGTACACTCTTAAAGCTGCAGCGAAAAAATGTAGCTAATTTCCTAGGTTACATATAAAATAATAATATTATTTTTAAGAACATTAATTTTACTACTTTGCAAAAATTCAATTAAAAAATAACCAGACATATACATTGTGGAATAAACTATTTCAGAAGCCTACACAACAACCATGCCATGGATAGTATTTATGTTATGATATCTGTCATTCACCTGAGATAGCAATACAACATTTATAGTGAATTTAAAGAATGCTGTCTGGGCTGGAATAGCAATACTGGTTGTCTATTACTATTCCTCTCTGGTTAGTCTTAGCAACAACTCCCAGCCAGCAGCAGAGACTTGACCAATAATCATTCCCAGCAACTGGGAATGACACACACATCCCATCTATGTACCAGCATGTTGGCCAATAAATGAGCAGTATTTAATGAGAATAAATTTTTTTTGCCGTTTTAATTACTTTAGATCAATTAAAGACAAAATTATTAAAGCAAATCACTTGAACTAATTAAAAACTATAATAGAATGGCGTATGGGGATTACATCTGTATAATTTTTAATTATAATTATTTAAATCTTATACTGTAAAACAATTAATTTCCTTTAAAAGGCAGGTTGAAAATGGTGTTTTTACCGTAATAACTTAATTAACTAATTAACTGCTATTATCTTAGCTTCTCGAAGGCCACACTGAAATTCTACTTGGAAAATTTCTAAACTTTTGCCAAACAACATGTGTACCAAGTTTGGATAGATTTCATCAAAGATTGGCCGAGTTATTAACGTTTAAAATTGAACACGACAGAACGACAGAACGACAGGTTGATTAATGGTACCACTACGCTAAGGCTCACTCACTTCGTGGCTCGCCCCACAGTTTTATTTTTGCTTGTAATCAGCTGTTATCTGCGTCGATTTTCCCCTGGAGAGAATAAAATAAAATAAATTTTCTTCGGGCGTTATTTCCAGTGCGGTCCCCCCCTCCCCACAACTACAGTATACCCCAAAGGAAGCTCCAGTATTCATTTAGCTACCACTAAAGGATGCAATGCAGAGAGATATGCGCACTGGCAATTCCCTTCGTAGCTTTCGGGCCAAAACGAAAAAAACTGCCCTGGACCGTTGCGAGGATCGAACCCACAACCTCCGAGAAATGTGAATTCAATGAAACCACTACACCAAGGTGGGACCCCAGAGGGTTAAGATTGGATTGCAACACAGGCGCCCCCCCCCCCCCCCCATATCTGAGAAAATTCTCCCCTTTCTTTATTCGTCTAAAAAAATGAATACATCGAAGTCTATATTTACAAAGTCATATCATAATATCATCAGTGCCGGATTAAGCCTCAGATGGCCCTAAGGCACATTTTAGTAATTTCCAAAAATGGCCCGAAAATTGATATTTTTCCGCAAACCCTTTCAAAAGAAAAAGCTGCTAAAAACAACTGAAATTGTGAAAATGTTGCGAAGGAAATATAAAGTTTTTTCGTCGGATTACTGCGTGCAAATTTAACATTACTAAACGGCATATTATGCCTATAAAACCTTTGCTATAAAATGTGTAATGGTTTTGGTAGAACTTCTGAAGCTTTAATTTTTAATATATTAATGGGGGACCATTACCCCAAATCTATTTGTTTTATTTATAAAGCTACTATTCTAAAACTTTAATACAATTATCTGTGATCTTATATATACTATTAAATAGCTAGCTTCATAAACTCTTTGTTCGAAAAATATGGCACTTTTTGAGCAGGTCGGTTTTTTCAAAAATTCTATAAATTTGTGGCATTTCTATGTAAATTATCTCATGTTTAAGGATCTGTAATATCCTTGCAGGACATTGCTTTCGCCGTGAGGACCAGCCAGTGCATAATCTTGTACTTTGGCAGCCTCATGGAGTGAATTAGCATGGTGGACAGCCCATGACTTTCTAGAGACGCATCTTAAAGGACACTGGCCTTGAAGATGCGGATGATCTAGCAAATGTCATGGGTGATAGGTAGTTGTGGCGGGGCAATTTTGTTGACAAGCCGGCACAGCATTCTTAAAATGCAGCTGCAATGCAGCATGCCGATCCTAGTAGTAGTAGTAGTAATACCCTGCATTTAAGTTCTTGGTCCAAGACTTTGGTAAAATGGACCTAAAAATGTAGGCTTTCTTCTATGATGATTTTAGCACAAAATTATTGTTTTTGAAAAATTTAGGGGGGTTTTAGTATTTCCGGGCTATATTTTGTGATAGACAAAGTGTAACAGTTACAAAATCGGTTCTAGAAGATCCAAATGGCCATGTTTTACAAAACCAACGATAGTAGTACTAAAGCTGCGGAACATTTTGGTATATGTTTGATGGAAATTGAGTAAAAAATAAAATAGTAGTAGGGAATTTAGTGATGAATAAAGTCAAAATTGACAAACTGAGAAAAAGGTTGTTTTATACAGAGAGTCATAAATATCAGCAATTTATTTATGTTGTTGAAAAGAGCAGTTTTGAGGTCAAAAAATAATTCACTGTTGAAAACCAATATCACCTTATGAAAGAAAGCCATTCTATCAAACTACAAAAAATTGTGTAAATTTTCGAAAATTTCATTTCTGTGGGGGTTATAGTTGGCCCCCTTAAGGCTGACTGGCCCCTGTCAGCCTGTAGGCATTTAGTAATTTTGATCGGATCTTGGGAATGTGTTATTTATTTGCTGTAGGTTTCGCAGGGTACTTATCTTTACAGGACTTGCTGAGAAATATAGCACACCAAAAGTGTGGGCTTAGTGCAAAGATCTAATATTTCTGATCTATATTTGGACTTGCTGAGAAAGTAATGTTCTTCGATAAGAGAACAGTCTCGCAAATAAGCACTTTCTGTCGCTAATTTTAATTTACCCAAATTCAATTGTGCTGCCCAAAAGTTTTATGTTTTGCAGGTATTGCACCTAAAATGCCATCGAATGCAAAATTCAAAACACGAGGGCAGAACATCTGAATTTCGGTTAAATTAAATTACAGTAGTGACAAGAAATTATTTCTGAAATTATTTCTTTTTTTTTATCAACAACTATTTTATCTACAATTAATTTATCCTTTTTTTTTTTATCTATTAGGGCCTATATTTATAAAACTCGTTTCCGGAAAAAAAATTAATTTCGCACTACCATATCTCCACGCCATACATTTACTATGAACAGTATTTCCAGTATGTCATTATTTGGTTGTTCTTAAGTTTAAGAGCATAACTACAAATAATTCCCCACAAATAGAAACAAATTAAATTCTCCATTGTTCATAATTAGCACTTTAAAGTTTTACTGCCCATGTTTTATTATTTCCCTGCCATCAGATCTCGAACTAATAACACAGCACCTGTCGGTCGACTGAGCTAGAATTTTGCACTTTCTATCACAAATAATTTAGGGATAGAAAGTAGTCGAAAGATGCACTTTGTTGCTCTGTTTCCGGACTTTTCAGATAAAAATATTTTTTTCATAGGATCACAGGAATGACTCGCAAAAAAAAATGGCCCGGATTTTCGGCTGGCCCTAAGGCACGTGCCTTATATGCCTTAAGGTTAATCCGGCACTGAATATCATATATAAAATTTAACAAAAACCAACAAAAATTAGCAAGAATATCATAACATCATTAATTTAGTATTTTTTCGATAGAAATATGTAAACAAATAATTTTTTAATTAAAGATACCACACACCCATGCGGTAAACATTATTAGTAAAGTAATAAATAAATAAGATTATTCACTAAAAACAATTATAGTGTTAAGTTGGATAATCCAAACGATAAGAGTTGGACATCGAGGACATTTTAGGGCGTGGTAAAGGGACTGGGTAAACAAATACCAATTTGTATTATTTCATGTATTGCCTAATCGCTCAGATGCAAAATTTGCACTGGAATTTAAAAGCAAAGTTTTTTGTACCAAACACATTTATTTTATGTATTTGTAATTATTATAAATTAATTTCGCACAACAAAATCGCCAGGGTGACATATTTTCCAATTCCAGTCCTTTTCCTTAATGTCCAGTATATTCATAATATGTTAAGGATAGAAAGTCTTCCCCAGCAATAAAAACGTTTTGTATTATTATTATTCGCGAGGCCTCCAGTATATTCAGTATGTCACCGCGTCATTCTAAATATAACCACATGATGACGTCATTTGAATATACAAGCATGTATTATTCATAATATGTACCTAATACTTACAAAATAATAAAATGGCTAAGATTCGAAATGACTGACTGCTCTTACATTCATAACTCAACATATCTACCAAGCTAATATGGCGCGAGATTATAACTATTTATTTTACAAATAGAAAATACAATTTTTTTGTCTGACTTTAAAATCCGTAGATTGCAAAGAGGAAAACAACTACTTTCTTATGGTAAAAGATGCTGTTTTCTTTAAAATATTCACTTTTGAATTAAAACTTTACAGTAACAAAGTTATCTCAAATTTGTATTAAGTAAATTACGCCATGTTATTGGCAGATAAGTATAGAGTACCGGTACACATAAAAATTTAAATTTCAATACGTAAAATAGGCGCAGCACAAATTAGAAAAACGCAGAAATCACCACTTGTTCTTTTTCTTTATTTTATCTCAAATTTGAGGTCAATTCTGCACCATGTATTTAAAGAATACTAGATACTATATACAAGTTATACTTTGTGAATGATGATGATATTCCATAAAGTTAATAAAATAGTCAAACCAAAAATTCGATTAAGCTATCTACCGGTACTACTGGAGAAAACGATTATACTAGCAAACACTGGATGCTATATTTATGTATAAATTTATTAACGTAATTACTTTATTGATCTAGAATAAATAATGCGTCTTAATTTGTTAAATTTTGCTCAAAAATACACTAAAATCGGGAGAAAAATTTTCACTTTTTTCCCTAAAGAAAAAATTGAATAAGGATTGCATTGATTTTACTTTTTCCCGGTGAAAAAAGTAATATAACATATTTTTGGTGGAATTTCTTAAATTTTATTACATGTGTTTAAAGAGCATGGAAGTAGAAAAGGTTTGCACGTTAAGTTATTACAGCTTTAGTGTCTGCAAGACGAACTCCAAAACGGAACTCAGTATCCAATGTTGGTTTTATCTAGTTAAGCAGCTCTCTAGTTAGGTAATAAATATTCGAGAACACTAAATTATTTAACATTGAGTAAGGCAGCATTAGGAGTTGAAAAATACAATAATTTGACTCACAGAAACTATGGCAGCAATATAGTATAGTACTATATAGTTCAATTTATTTTGTTCATATATTCATATATCGCTCTATATAAAAGCAATGCTATCCTATGGGTTACTTTTTCGTTAGGGAAAAAAGTACTCCCCTTTCTCCCAATTTTGGGGTATATTCGAGCGAAAAAGTAACAATTTACGAAGATGCCATGCTTTCCTGTTACAAGTTTATTCTAGAATATTTAAATATGCAAAACTATTATTGATAACACTCGTGCTGGGTTAGTGGATCTTTAATTCCCACGGAAATCAGCTCAGATAATAATTCAGAGGATGATCATAGTTCGAAATAAATAGAGTTATTGAAGACAATACTTTATCACTTTCTTGAGGAATGTTTCTGTTTATTCAGATTATATAGTGCTAGAATAATGCACTCGATCAGACGCTTCTGTAACGGCCAATACTTAAATTGGTGACACATATCACTAATACATTCGTCATTAATCGCAATATTTGAAAATTCTTCTCCATTCGTGAGTAGCTGGAATGAGTGACTTACTTTCGATTCCAATGATTTATATCCATGGACTTTCACTGTTAATTCAGGAAGTATTTCCCAGCATTCATGCAAAAAGGTGTTACTAGTACTTGAAGAACCCATCATGTTCCACATGTTTGCCAATCCATTGAAAGTTTTATAAAACACATCCTTTGAGGTTTCAGGAGGCTTGAATAACTGAACCATATCTTTAGCGAGAAATCGTTGCCATATATTAGCAGGATGAAGGTTTCGACATAAAATAAGCGAAAACTTTGACTTTCGTAGATGCAAACTCTCAGAACTTTCACAGGAATGAATTTGGTGGATAAAATTCGTAGGAAATATTTCCAACCAGGTCGATACCCGCTTCTCAAGTGGTACCTCCTTGGCAAAATTTTGAGCACTCATATCAGTAATATCACCGTGTGTGAGCTGAATATATGGAGTGTCAAATAGAAGCACCCGTTCTATTAATGTTGGGCTAGCAGGCCTCCAGTTTAAAATTGAGACGATAGTCCATTTTGGGCCAGGTGCAAGAACTGTCAATCTGACATCACCAAGTTGGAACAATGTCAGCTGCCGATGTACTTCAACAATATGGGCAGAGTCACTATGACGCGTATCTGGAACTAGAATTGAATAAAGTCCATGAAGCATGGCATCTCCTATATCGTCAAACTTACTGATATTGGCTTCTTTATACCAGTTAATAACATTTAATGACACATTAAGTTCATTGGAAAACTTCATAGAGTTCCCTGACATCAATGATTTTGCAAGTTTAGATGTCTGCTGTTTGCGCATTAGTCGGTCCTTCCTCCTAGCAGCTTCTGCTTCCTTCTCCGTATTGAATTTATCAGCGTAATTTGGCCTCCGAACAAAGAGATTGAGGGCAAGTCCTTTGACAATCTTTGGCAAATGCGCTAAAGGTCCTCTTGATGCATGGAGTAAAAATCCCGCACTGTGATGTACACGAAGTGAATTATTAGCAAGTCTAAATGGAGATTGAGTGTCAAGGAACTTCCTGAGACCATCGACTAATCTCTTCGTTATCCATTTCAGTTCAGCATTATCTGGAAACTGTTCTATCGAAATCGATAACACATCACATACTGGTAAAGAGTTTTCTTCCAGTTGATTACATGTTAAGGCTGTTAATAGACGGCAGTCTGAATTAAACAGGATCTCAATAAGAGTTGAGTCTGAGGTATGTTTATAAACTTGATGTATGAGATTCACTTTTGCACAAAAGACAAGTTCCGGAGATGACTTTGTTTTGCTGTGCCAGATTGCAATTCCCATATTAACTGTACCTGGATCGATGCCGACAGACCTGATTGATTTCAGATTTAGATTTTGGTTAATATTGTTGTCTAGTTGGCGGGAATAAATGGGTATAGTCAATATCGCTTCTCCCATTCCAAAGCGTTTAGTAAAAGCTTTGCTGTTTTCAATTAAGACAAGCTCTTCACGGTTCCTTTTTAAATCCATTTTCGATGTTCCAAGCTTCAAAAAAGTTTCTTGAGAAAAGGGTTCAGGATATAGATTGCTACAGCCATCAGCGCGCGTGAAGGATACTTGGACAAGCTGGCTCAGCATACTCAAATTGCTTCGGGCGAGTTCATCAGCATTCAAATTGATATACACTGGACGACCTGGATATTCCTTACTTTGAGATTTATGCACCGTGATGGCATGATTCGGAACGAAAGGAAATTGTGTCCGTGTGATCTTTTCCGCATATCTTCTGCGACGTTTGCCAGTGAGCCTGCTAGACATGGGGAAAATTCGAACCCATGTAGGATGATCCGGAAAATCGGACTCCAAGCCATCCTCAATATCATATGATGGTATATCTACAACGACATGGTTAGGTTGTGGATGCTCACCGCGCATAACAGCATCACAGTCTGATCTTCCGTACACTATTTTCTTAATAGTCCCAGTGCCACCATTGATAATTCTTTTTTTGACACTAATGTTGTCTACAAATAGTACATCCAACCCAATATATAATGGAATGCAGTGTTCAACCATTATATCAAAATCTGATGGTGAAATCTTCTCCACATTAGCAAGGTTATGATTATAGTTGGCAATTGATAAGAATAACGGAACATTGTGGAAGCAAATCTCATCTACACAAGCTCGCGCATTTCTAAACATTCTTGTACTATTATCATACAGTAGTGATACAGGTTCAATTCCTAAATTATGTCGCGTGGGGTGGGTACCCAGTGTGTTCATTGCCTTAAAAACTTCACAATAGTCTGTTAATGTTTGATCTCCTGTGCGTATTCGCCCCGCAATACTAGCTAGTTGGCTATCGGATCGATACACATTATTCAAACATATGACATTTGGTCGTATCTCCGTTTGGTAAAGTTTATGGCCTAAATGAGATGGTGCCTTAGCTCTGGCTCCTCGACTAGGAGGAGTTGTATCCAACAGGTTCGGTGGCGAATCCCAAAGTGCGCGGGATAACACTGGTGGGAGTTGGCCAATGTCACCAACAAACATCGCTTTTTTGCCACCCCACAGCTGACCATACTTTCCTGTCGCATGTTGTAAAGAACTGTCCAACAGTGCTAAGGTTACTGGTGATGCCATTGAAATTTCATCTACAATGACTACTTTAACATCTTGTAGGAACTCTTTGATTTGGGTCTGTCGATTGGATATTTTGCTAGGATTGTTGTCCCATAAAGTTTTACCATTATAGATACCATAAAAACCCTCTAAGGTGGAGCAATGGAGGTTTGCAGCTGCCACTCCACTAATACCATGAAGTAAAACCTTTGATTCACCCAGTATATGATATATCCGTTTTATGACTTCAGTCTTACCTGATCCACCGGGCCCATGTAAGAAGAGCGTTTTCACGGAAGGCACACCATTAACCTCATCATTACACATCAAATCGACAGCAAGCTGTTGATATGGATCCAAAATACGTAATCCACCTTCATCACGAGAAGGACCGCCCATAAATGTCTTTGAAGAATTTTGCAATTCCTTCCATGATGATAATACTGCAGAATACTCTGTGGAATTAATATCTATTGAATCAAAGGAAGATATAGGTCTACAGGGAATTTCATCAATGCATGTGCGTAATATATTTTCAGGCTCTATATAGGAATCACAATCAAAATCATTGCTGAGCAATTTACTCAATGAAATCTTCTCTATTTCTAAGTTTTCTAATGTTGGATCCTGAAGAGCACCACTAGTATCACCTTCATCACAACCATAAGATTCATGTTCTATTTCTAGAGGGACGCAGTTGAATTGAGATTTTATCTTTGTAATATACTTTGAATGTTCACTCTCCGATTTGAAGGTATTTTGGAAGACCCGAAAACGAAAACAAGGATCATTACATTTGACTGATATCTGAAATTCTTCGGTTTGATTTAATGTTGACCTGCTGCGCTCAGATAGGTTCTGCATCCACATCTCGTAAAACCTTTGGTATGCCATTATTACATCCTTCCTTCCAGATTTGATATCATCCTGTAGAATCTCATCAATAAATATGCTTAAAGAAGTAAAAGGAAAAAACGCAATACATTCTAGCCGCAGGTTCTGTAGTGCACGCTTGTCATCAGAATTTAGAGAACTCCATGTCGATCCTTGCAAAGCATTTAATTTTTCAGGACGATCTGAAAACTGTTGGGGCACAATGTGTGGAACTCTAGGAAAATTTGAATTAACTCTCTTGTATATAAAAATGTCATCTTTCTTATTATATGAACAATTTACTGTTCGGAGGAAATCGAAGTAACTCATACTTTCAGGTGACTCTAAAGTTGATGACCAATTCACATTAGAATTTGTTCTATTTAAATAAAATTTCAAATTTGACTTAGCTGGTACAATGAATATGTTTGTAACTTTGTAAATATCGGCGTTGTTGGTCTCTAAATTACTGCTATCTTCAGTGTCGGATATTCTATCGCAAATTATTGTTTCGATAGTATTTGTATCTCGAGTTATACTTGCTACAATTGGTGATGTTTGACTGCACTTCAATGGCAGTATGCGAGGCATGCATGATATAGTGTCTGGGAGATCAAGAGAATGGAATAACAGCTCCCTTCTAGTCATGTCCTTGGGATTAAATATATGTGCAATAGTTAATCGGCGAACAATGCTCTGTATGGTTATATCAGGTTCGCTCTCAACCAGTTGCATGAGTTTTACAACTGCAGCATCAACTGATGATGATAGTGATGTCGACTTGGCAGCATATTTAACTGCATATCTTATAACGGAAAAAGGGCAACTGATTACTGTTAAATCGGTGTTAGCCCGCCAGTATTGTTGAAGGATGGGGTTAATATTATTTAGTCTAGCAAATGACTTATGTTCTCTCTTCGTTAAAACATGACATTCCGTAAATTCCATTGTTGCAGTTACTTTTGAAAATCCAATTTTTGTAGAGTCCCGCCGTGGCTTCATTCCTCCATGGCGACAACCATCTCCACTGGAATTACCTCCACAAGTTTCTTGGTGGCAGTCATGGATTTGTGCTAATGCAGCTTGATGAGATCTATCTTTCCATTCGGGGTTACACAAGTCTTGATGGTTAATGGGATCTCGCATCAGAGGGTGATTATATGGAGTATATTGATCTTTTGGGGGAAGTTTGCGCCATTCCTTTAAAATCTGCCTGAGATCTACTAGAGTTTCGTTTTCATCTGCAAAATTAGTAGTTATTAAACTATCATATAGATTTGTCAAATAGACCTCAGCTAATGTACCAACGTGTAATATTCTAGTTGCCTTATTTCTGAAGCTCTCTTTCATTTTCCCTTCTGCCCACCATTTCTTCACAGTTCGTGCACGATGAATAAGATGAGATAACAAGATTGGTTCGTATACATGATTGAGGCGAAGAAGAAAGTGCCAATGCTGCACACCACGGGAAGGTCCCCATTCAACGCGGCCCCAATACCATCCAGAAGTAGCATCGACATCACAGACACGCTGAAAAAAGGCCTTTGCCATGATCTTCATCTTCATGTGAAGGTACTGTTCCACAATAGCTGCATGCTTATTTAAAAGATTGTTCCACTCTGTTCTATTTATAATGAACCAATCTGATGAGAACTGATCATTGTTACCATTATTCTCACATAAGAATATGAGTCGCCTAACTCCATAATCTGTTCTCAGATTATTATTAAATGTCACGAAGACATTCGGAAATCCAGATGTCATGCATAACGATTGTAATTGCATGCGTATAGATTTCCATCGCTCACAGGAGTGTGGGTATCGTCGCAAATGGGCGACTAGTAGTGGTGCAACCGACTCGGGATGTCCACGATTGAAAGCCAAAAGAAGATCATTGATTCTAATATTCTCAATCTCAGCCTCACTATGCAAATAGAATCTTATACCATCCATTGCCGTAGTAAGATTAAGTTGATCGTAAACTACGAAAGAATAAATATCATCTTCGGCATAAGGCCATCTAAATCGGCCATCATTTTCCTTTACAGCATATTTAAGCTGGTGACTCAACGTTTTCTTAAGTATATCCAAATGTGTGCGATGTGATTTACCATTGTCATCCTCAGTGAACAGAATATCAGTGATAGAGGTTTGTTTATCACCATGTAGATCTGGAAATTGATCCTGAATGCGCCAGTTGTGTGAGGACACTTTATTCTCCCACATTGAAGTGACATCAATGTGTTGCGGATTTCCAGATAATTGCGACTCCACAGCTTGCCGAATTCCAGTTTGAATATACCCACTCAGACTCTCATTGGTACGGAATAGGTTATGAGCAGTGCTATCAGATTGTGCATACATGTCATCCTGCACTTCCCGCACAGTGCAAACTATGTCTTCATCTTCAAGAGTCAATGGTTCTGTACATACACGATTAAACTCTTCCACTAAATGTAGCAACTCCTCATCAGATACAACATGAGTGTAACAACTTCTTTGATTGACGAGATGATGAACCCATAATTTAACAACATTACTCCGCACTTTCATTCTCTTGATGATTTTATCTTTATCATCTTTTGCAACAACTACAACGTGACTGGAAAATTCTGTATGTGGAATAACATTTTCCAGTGTTTGCTTTAAGTTATGGCTTACTACTATGCTATGACAACCAAAACGCGGGCCTCCTGCAAAGTCAAATTTTACGCTGGTGAAAGCTTGCTGCTTGGAAATCATACACCGCTCAGCTGGTGAACATTTTGGTAAGTGACCAATGTTTGATTGATATTCAGCAGGAACCATTGTTGTAGATAAGGCAATATCTCGGTGATCTGGTTTCTGAGTTTTCCTTTTCATCCTTGACTTACATGTTGAACATTGATTATTGGTATATTCCTTGGAAGGTCGAACTGTAATTTCGTGGCAAACTTCGCATTGCTTTAAGCACCAATCTGTACTCCATTGCCTTACAGCATCCCCCATTACATATTTTACAAAAGCCGAATCCTGCCTCTGAATTATCTGAGCTTGATTCCGTTGATCCTTTTCAAGAAATTCAAGATGTTTTCGAATGCGCTGATCCCAGGGCCACAAGGGTATCTGCATTTTTTTAGAATCATCCTTACAGCGCGCTAATTCAATCTGGAAATTCTCTACCTCTACTGGATTAGCATCTACATTACACATTTCAAGCTCTATGTCAGTATCAACTGATTTAACTCCCCAGTTATCTAAAGTACATTTTAACAAACTTAGTTCTTTATCAAGTTCCAAATAGAAGGGACATGATGTACAAAATTTAGTTCTCTCTTCCCATGAAGCTGGACCCTTTGCAGACTCTGTTCCATTATTTTGTCTTTGTCTTTGACTTTGCTTCGAGTGTCGATCAGTAGTTCGTTTTTTTTCCCGCACTGTTTGAGAAGTTTGTTTTGTTCGCTTTGCATTCTAAAAAACAAAATTGCATAAGGCTAAAAATAACAAAATCTGGCAAAATTTAAGTGAGATTTTGGTTTAGTAAAATCTTTAGTAGGTTTAGCCAATACGTACAATTATATATCATATCCTTCCCGATCTGAAACCAGAAAATCGATATAAATATGCGATGAAAATAATGCAAAGAACTAGTAAACTAATATTCGAGAACACGAAATTATTTTAACATTGAGTAAGGCAGCATCCGGAGTTGAAGAGTACAATAATATGAATCGCAGTAACTATGGAAGCAATATACGTAGTTTAAATACTACAGTTCAATTAATCTTATAACACTACTGTACTGTAGTATATCGCTATGTTTTATTACAGAATTTAGCAACAAAAAAGTACCAATTTATGAATAAAATTACTTATTACATGGGAAAAAAACGTAGAACATTTTTTTTTCAATATTCTATCGACCCTTTATTAACCTCGCTAGCGCTCGGTAAAAGTATCTTGAGAATAATGAAAAAAAGTTCTACTTTTTTTCCAATGTAATAAATAATTATTCTCACTACCAAATAAAATAAAACCTTGAAAAAATCATTGGAATTCTACAACAAAATTTAAATAATTCAACTAACCTTATCAATAGTTCGTTCCCTAGAACGGAAGATTTCATTCATTCGTTTCCTCCCTACCCTAGATTTGTCTATCATTCGCCTCTTTATTCTAACAGAATGGTCTTTCGACTTGGAACGTCTTGACAGCTGAAATATAAATAAATAACATATTATTAGTTCTCCTATCTAACATAGAGGCCGGACTTTATCAGCCATCAGCGTGTTCTAATTTAAGAAGAATCGCAAAATCGATCAAAGGTCTGCATCTACTAACGCATGAACTGTTTCATTGATGGCTTAATATCAATCTTACTCATAAAATATTCACCGGAAGCGGGGATTGAACTCGGTACCTAGAATTTTACAAGTCTAACGCTCTACCAACTTCGCCAATGCGCCGTATGAAGCCTTATATGCGATGAATATGCGATGAAAATAATGCAAAGCCCAGCTTTTTGTAATGAATGATTTGGCCATGCCTGCAACTCAAAGTAAGAAATAACAACAAAAATAAGCAATAAAGTAACGAGATTTATCCTTTCGTTTATTACACAATAATACAATAATTTCCCACCACCAGTGTATAAAGACATAAAGTCCGTATTTTTAATAACTTTAATATTTTATAGTCTTCTGTTTTAAACTGCATAAACATGAAACATGCCACATTTCTTAACGTTTAGATTATTGTTTTGGTTCCCTCAACGCTCAACCCGCCTCCGTAACCGGCTTCTTTACTAACATGCCTACAGCACAGTGAATATGACCATATATATAATATATATTACAGTAGTAGGAGCCCCGCTCGACAGCGGGATACTAATGTAAAAATCTCAGGTGTGACTGACTGACTGACTGACTGGCTGACTGATTGACTGGCTGACTGGCTGACTGGCTGACTGGCTGAGTGGCTGAGTGGCTGACTGGCTGACTGGCTAACTGGCTGACTGGCTGACTGGCTGACTGGCTGACTGGCTGACTGGCTGACTGGCTGACTGGCTGACTGGCTGACTGGCTGACTGGCTGACTGGCTGACTGGCTGACTGGCTGATGGCTGACTGACTGACTGGCTGACTGACTGACTGACTGACTGACTGACTGACTGACTGACTGACTGACTGACTGACTGACTGACTGGCTGGCTGGCTGGCTGGCTGACTGGCTGACTGACTGACTGGCTGACTGGCTGACTGGCTGACTGGCTGACTGGCTGACTGGCTGACTGGCTGACTGGCTGACTGGCTGACTGGCTGACTGACTGACTGGCTGACTGGCTGAATGGCTGAATGGCTGACTGGCTGGCTGACTGGCTGACTGACTGACTGACTGACTGACTGACTGACTGACTGACTGACTGACTGACTGACTGACTGACTGACTGACTGACTGACTGACTGACTGACTGACTGACTGACTGACTGACTGACTGACTGACTGACTGACTGACTGACTGACTGACTGACTGACTGACTGACTGACTGACTGACTGACTGACTGACTGACTGACTGACTGACTGACTGACTGACTGACTGACTGACTGACTGACTGACTGACTGACTGACTGACTGACTGACTGACTGACTGACTGACTGACTGACTGACTGACTGACTGACTGACTGACTGACTGACTGACTGACTGACTGACTGACTGACTGACTGACTGACTGACTGACTGACTGACTGACTGACTGACTGACTGACTGACTGACTGACTGACTGACTGACTGACTGACTGACTGACTGACTGACTGACTGACTGACTGACTGACTGACTGACTGACTGACTGACTGACTGACTGACTGACTGACTGACTGACTGACTGACTGACTGACTGACTGACTGACTGACTGACTGACTGACTGACTGACTGACTGACTGACTGACTGACTGACTGACTGACTGACTGACTGACTGACTGACTGACTGACTGACTGACTGACTGACTGACTGACTGACTGACTGACTGACTGACTGACTGACTGACTGACTGACTGACTGACTGACTGACTGACTGACTGACTGACTGACTGACTGACTGACTGACTGACTGACTGACTGACTGACTGACTGACTGACTGACTGACTGACTGACTGACTGACTGACTGACTGACTGACTGACTGACTGACTGACTGACTGACTGACTGACTGACTGACTGACTGACTGACTGACTGACTGACTGACTGACTGACTGACTGACTGACTGACTGACTGACTGACTGACTGACTGACTGACTGACTGACTGACTGACTGACTGACTGACTGACTGACTGACTGACTGACTGACTGACTGACTGACTGACTGACTGACTGACTGACTGACTGACTGACTGACTGACTGACTGACTGACTGACTGACTGACTGACTGACTGACTGACTGACTGATATTTGACTGGAATTTGAGCAAAATCCATTCACACACTCAAAAGTTATTGCAAATTTGGTGTCTGCGTGGCGTACTCCAAAACGGAACTCAATATCCATTATTGTTTTAAGTTGTTAAGCGGCTCTCTAGTTACGTAATAAATATTCGATAACACGAAATTATTTTAACATTGAGTAAGGCAGCATCCGGAGTTGAAGAGTACAATAATATGAATCGCAGCAACTATGGAAGCAATATACGTAGTTTAAATACTACAGTTCAATTAATCTTATAACACTACTGTACTGTAGTATATCGCTATGTTTTATTACAGAATTTAGTAACAAAATAGTACCAATTTATGAATAAAATTACGTATTACATGGGAAAAAAACGTAGAACATTTTTTTTTCAATATTCTATCAACCCTTTATTAACCTCGCTAACGCTCGGTAAAAATATCTCGAAAATAATGAAAAAAGTTCTACTTTTTTTCCAATGTAATAAATAATTATTCTCACTACCAAATAAAATAAAACCTTGAAAAAATCATTGGAATTCTACAACAAAATTTAAATAATTCAACTAACCTTATCAATAGTTCGTTCCCTAGAACGGAAGATTTCATTCATTCGTTTCCTCCCTACACTAGATTTGTCTATCATTCGCTTCTTTATTCTAACAGAATGGTCTTTCGACTTGGAACGTCTTGACAGCTGAAATATAAATAAATAACATATTATTAGTTCTCCTATCTAACATAGAGGCCGGACTTTATCAGCCATCAGCGTGTTCTAATTTAAGAAGAATCGCAAAATCGATCAAAGGTCTGCATCTACTAACGCATGAACTGTTTCATTGATGGCTTAATATCAATCTTACTCATAAAATATTCACCGGAAGCGGGGATTGAACTCGGTACCTAGAATTTTACAAGTCTAACGCTCTACCAACTTCGCCAATGCGCCGTATGAAGCCTTATTTCTAAATCCCAACTGGAAATTAACAACAACAACAACAACGAATTGAACATTAGAGGTCTCGCTACGCGGACCTAAAAAGTAATTAACGAATGTAACAACAGATATATATTCGTTATTCCTGTTTATATTATAAAAACAGTTGAGAGTTCACACGTGAACATCTTGTCCCTTGAAGAATATCATTAGAGCTATAGTTGGCCCTACATTGTAACCCTGTAAACGTTATAGTTATTTGAGAAATGCTGGTTGCTATTATCTCATGCATTTAAAACAAAATTTTTATTCTTAAATTGTAACTTTTTCGCTCGAATATACCCCAAAATCGGGAGAAAAAGTTTCACTTTTTTTCCCTGAGGAAAAGAATAACCCATAGGATTACATTGATTTTACTTTTTTCCCGGAGAAAAAATTAAAGTAAAATATTTTTGCTCAAATTTCTTAAATTTCATTACATATATTAAAATAGCATCGACGTAGAAAGGGTTTGCAAGTAATTTGAGCAAAATCCATTCATACACTCAAAAGTTATTGCAAATTTAGTGTCTGCGTGGCGTACTCCAAAACGGAACTCAATATCCATTATTGTTTTAAGTTGTTAAGCGGCTCTCTAGTTACGTAATAGATATTCGAGAACACGAAATTATTTTAACATTGAGTAAGGCAGCATCCGGAGTTGAAGAGTACAATAATATGAATCGCAGTAACTATGGAAGCAATATACGTAGTTTAAATACTACAGTTCAATTAATCTTATAACACTACTGTACTGTAGTATATCGCTATGTTTTATTACAGAATTTAGTAACAAAATAGTACCAATTTATGAATAAAATTACGTATTACATGGGAAAAAAACGTAGAACATTTTTTTTTCAATATTCTATCGACCCTTTATTAACCTCGCTAACGCTCAGTAAAAATATCTCGAAAATAATGAAAAAAGTTCTACTTTTTTTCCAATGTAATAAATAATTATTCTCACTACCAAATAAAATAAAACCTTGAAAAAATCATTGGAATTCTACAACAAAATTTAAATAATTCAACTAACCTTATCAATAGTTCGTTCCCTAGAACGGAAGATTTCATTCATTCGTTTCCTCCCTACACTAGATTTGTCTATCATTCGCTTCTTTATTCTAACAGAATGGTCTTTCGACTTGGAACGTCTTGACAGCTGAAATATAAATAAATAACATATTATTAGTTCTCCTATCTAACATAGAGGCCGGACTTTATCAGCCATCAGCGTGTTCTAATTTAAGAAGAATCGCAAAATCGATCAAAGGTCTGCATCTACTAACGCATGAACTGTTTCATTAATGGCTTAATATCAATCTTACTCATAAAATATTCACCGGAAGCGGGGATTGAACTCGGTACCTAGAATTTTACAAGTCTAACGCTCTACCAACTTCGCCAATGCGCCGTATGAAGCCTTATTTCTAAATCCCAACTGGAAATTAACAACAACAACAACGAATTGAATATTAGAGGTCTCGCTACGCGGACCTAAAAAGTAATTAACGAATGTAACAACAGATATATATTCGTTATTCCTGTTTATATTATAAAAACAGTTGAGAGTTCACACGTGAACATCTTGTCCCTTGAAGAATATCATTAGAGCTATAGTTGGCCCTACATTGTAACCCTGTAAACGTTATAGTTATTTGAGAAATGCTGGTTGCTATTATCTCATGCATTTAAAACAAAATTTTTATTCTTAAATTGTTACTTTTTCGCTCGAATATACCCCAAAATAGGGAGAAAAAGTTTCACTTTTTTTCACTAAGGAAAAAAATAACCCATAGGATTGCATTGATTTTACTTTTTTCCCGGAGAAAAAATTAAAGTAAAATATTTTTGCTCGAATTTCTTAAATTTCATTACATATATTAAAATAGCATCGACGTAGAAAGGGTTTGCAAGTAATTTGAGCAAAATCCATTCACACACTCAAAAGTTATTGCAAATTTAGTGTCTGCGTGGCGTACTCCAAAACGGAACTCAATATCCAGTATTGTTTTAAGTTGTTAAGCGGCTCTCTAGTTACGTAATAAATATTCGAGAACACTAAATTATTTTAACATTGAGTAAGGCAGCATTAGGAGTTGACGAGTACAATAATATGAATCGCAGTAACTATGGAAGCAATATACGTAGTTTAAATACTACAGTTCAATTAATCTTATAACACTACTGTACTGTAGTATATCGCTATGTTTTATTACAGAATTTAGCAACAAAAAAGTACCAATTTATGAATAAAATTACTTATTACATGGGAAAAAAACGTAGAACATTTTTTTTTCAATATTCTATCGACCCTTTATTAACCTCGCTAACGCTCGGTAAATATATCTCGAAAATAATGAAAAAAAGTTCTACTTTTTTTCCAATGTAATAAATAATTATTCTCAATACCACAAAAGATAAAACCTTGAAAAAATCATTGGAATTCTACAACAAAATTTAAATAATTCAACTAACCTTATCAATAGTTCGTTCCCTAGAACGAAAGATTTCATTCATTCGTTTCCTCCCTACACTAGATTTGTCTATCATTCGCTTCTTTATTCTAACAGAATGGTCTTTCGACTTGGAACGTCTTGACAGCTGAAATACAGTATAAATAAATAACATATTATTAGTTCTCCTATCTAACATAGAGGCCGGACTTTATCAGCCATCAGCGTGTTCTAATTTAAGAAGAATCGCAAAATCGATCAAAGGTCTGCATCGATTACTAACGCATGAACTGTTTCATTAATGGCTTAATATCAATCTTACTCAAAAAATATTCACCGGAAGCGGGGATTGAACTCGGTACCTAGAATTTTACAAACATAGCAAACACGGCTCTTATAGTAGATGTAACGATTATAAATTTATGAAAGATTACTATTTTGAATATGAAGAATTTAATGGCATAGGCATATTTAGTTTTTTTGAAAATACCATACAACCATAGCAACCATGTGAAAACAACCTTCAAAGTTAGCAGTATTAACAAACTTAAAAACACTTACACTTAACAAACAAAATTAAACGGGTCTAATGCATATACAGTAGTCGTAGCGTCATGGGATCATAGTCTATCACCAATATATCAAGTATGTAATATGCACTATTTTTAAGGTTCTAGTTGCCATGGCAACGGGTAACTTTGACTAGAAACGGGCTATACATTAAATCAACATCCACCCCCACTATATAGAGTATAAGAAAAAATATGCAATATGTTTCAGTTTCTAGATGAGATGCCATGGCAACTATAGTCAGAATTGTTAACAACGTGTTTTTCATATCACTTAACAGTTTTTACTATACATAAAAGAGGGCATTCGAATTTGTAAGGTTCTTTTAAACAATACGTTTTTGACAGATAAGAGAGTTTGATATGTTACGTATACCATGCTTCTCTAACGACAGACTGGAGAACTGCTGGCCGATCAACCTCCTCACAAAGTCGCAGCACGTAGTCTACGCCAAGCCAAGAATCAGCTTAAACGGATTGAGGTCATCGAAATGGAGAAGCTTATCATTTTCAGATACCTCGCCCGCCCTCATGCGACAGACTGGAAAACTGCATATCGATTACTGTTCCCACAATGACGGAGGCTGTGTTCCAATTTTTCAATTTGTACGGTATTATAAATAACTTGAGATGAGATATGTTATTCACAATTACACATTTCGCCCTCTAGCGGTAGACTTGAGAACTGTTGGCGGATTAGCCTCCTTTGAAATATACAGCTGATTGTCTAGTACATATCTGCCAAGTTTCATCTTGATATTTTTGTAAAATTTTTTTTTGAGTCCACAATATGTTCCAGAACATAAATCAATAGTCAAAAACAGCTATATAAAAAGGGCAAAATAATACTTAGTTAGATTGTGTTAGCTTAAACAAGATAGGTTAAAGACTACATTCTGAGAATTTAGACAAAAAATATCGTTTATCACACATTTTATAACAACTTTAATCTCATTTATACGCTAAGCGACCAGACCACGTTAGTATGAAATGTTATAAAATTATGAAGCTTACCTTCTTTCGAGCAGCAATGCAATTTTTAGAGCGGGATTGGTGAAGTTGCAATGCAGCCTGAGATTTAAATTCCCTGGAGCAGAAACTGCACACTATTTGTAATGGTGTAGAAGCCGGTTGACATTCAGGTTCCCTGACAACACCTTCAGGCACCATACCTTCAGGTTCCATACCTTCAGGTTCCATACCTTCAGGTTCCATACCTTCAGGTTCCATACCTTCAGGTTCCATACCTTCAGGTTCCATACCTTCAGGTTCCACAGACATACAATCGCGATTTTCCTAAATGAACGGGAAATTTAATTAGTCTAGGTAAACAGCAGTATACTTAATGTGGATAAGAAACTAACATGATTTAGCCACGTATTATTTGTGGATTTCCTTAATACAACTCCATTAGTATTGTTTGTTAATCATTATACAATGAATTAGGTGACCTATAAATATTGATATCAGGTCAATAATGGTCAAACGTTACAAAGAGTACATGTGTCGAAATGTGGAACAATTAAGGAATGTGGAAAAACGCTGGAAAATTAACGGCGCCATATCAAATAGTTGAACAGTTTTCGGTACTTGGGCACGCTACAAAACCACCGTGTCAAAGGATCGAAAGGGCACTTTAAAGGGTAAACATTGGCAAGCTTCTCTCAAATACGAAATCAGTATTTTAGTATAGGACGGACGGTCCAGTGTCATTGTTAAGACAATATTAGACATTCAAAGTACTCGGAAAACCTGTTTTGGTAAATTAAAAGCACGTCCCGGCGAATTAATAATGATAATTCGATGATAAGATAATTCGATGACTGAGTGAGGGAAAGGAGCAGGTTGCTGTGGTAGGATAATGGATAGAATAATAATGATTTTTATTACGAACTATATTTATTTAGGAATAAATATGTAAGGTAAAAAGAGCACAAAACGGCAGAAATGTATAACCAATAAAATATAATTTGGTTGTACCGGTAATAATTATTTATAGCATTATTTATTGTTACAAACAACTTACATTGTTTTGGTTAGAAAAGCGACACCATGTGACCTGGCCAACATATTTTAAAGTATATTGTTTTGGTTATGAGTCAACAACAACGTTTATTTTTTGGTTAGAAAAGTCCGCCACTCTAACCTGCTACTTTCCCTCATTTTGTAGGTAACAAGATGTTTATTGTTTTGGTTTGAAACTGCTGTCGCTGTAACCTGCTCCTTTCCTTAAATGGGTAGGTAGCAACATCGTTTATTGATTTCCACATTCCCATTCAGCCACCTTCCCATTGGTTAGAGTCTGAGAGTACATAGAGCTACCGGCATACTGATAATATTTAAATGTAAACTACTAAGTTACATCGATTGCTTGTTGATTTAGTGCATTTAATACTGGCCAAGATAGCAAGTAATCACATAACAATCAATCACACAGAACAGCCCATAACAACTTACAGCATTTATAAAACAGGCAATATCATTGGATGTTCAGAAAATGATTGCTTGGGTTTTACTCTCATGTCAGAACGACAGGTTGATTAATGATACCCCTACGCTAAGCTGCTAAGGCGGCCTCACTACGTGGCTCGCCCCACATGTCATCCATATGCGCACCAGGATCCTCAATGCGCGCCACACGACCTTGTTGCTCCGCGCCAGGATCCTTAATGCGCGCCACACGACCTTGTTGCTCCGCGCCAGGATCCTTAATGCGCGCCACACGACCTTGTTGCTCCGCGCCAGGATCCTTAATGCGCACCACACATCAGCACATGTTGGAATTGGAATTTCTAATTTGACGTTAAATCAGTTAAAATAATTATTTGGCTGAATGAGAGTGTAGATAGAATATATAAGGCAACCCCGTCTGCATCTCGTCTGCGATCTGCTCTGTAAAGGAGATGGCCTTCTACTTCGACTTCTTTGTTGGTGATGGAGTCATCGAGCCATGTCACTGAGATTGTCAGAATATGTAGTTTATTCGTGGCAAGTGTAAATTTTATTTCGGGCAGTTTTGGATATAGGCTTTGTGTATTCAGGTGTGCGATATGGATGCCTCTGTTGTTTTGCCATGGATATAGTGGTAGAGTAGTTGAGCGTGCGCGTGTGTATAATGCAGCTGGGGTCCGTGTGGCTGCGGATAACGCAGCTGGGGACCGTGTGGCTGTGGATAACGCAGCTGGGGACCGTGTGGTTGCGGATAACGCAGCTGGTGACCGTGTCGGCACGTATAGTGCAGCTGGGGACCGTGTGGCTGCGGGTAATGCAGCTGGGGACTGTGTGGCTGCGGATAATGCAGCTGGGGACCGTGTGTCTGCCGATGATGCAGCTGGGGACTACGTGATTGCGGATAATGCAGCTGGGGACCGTGTCGGCGCGTATAGTGCAGCTGGGGCAGCTGGGGAGCGTGTGTCTGCGGATAATGCAGTCAATGTTACAAAACACATTGGTATAAATGCTTCACAAAGGTACGGGGTGCACAGTAGTACAAGCTACACAATGATTGGTGATAGTGATTGGCTTGTACTAATGTGCACTGCCGGCGGACACAGCAACATCGCACAGTTCTAAAGTCGGTTTCCATTTAGGCATGCCTTTAAGGAAAGTCATTTGTTGTCTTCCACTTATATTCTCACAAGCAGACTTCCACAGCAAAAGGTTGTGTACAGGTGGATTTTGCCGGCGACAACAGTGCCAGCAATCTCCATCATGTATCTCTGCAGGGTGATGCTGTGCCTTGGCAATACGATTTTGCCATAATAACACCCCATTTCTTATCTGTAGCACTGCGCATCATAGGCAGGGTTGTGCAACCTGCGCTGCATCCTGATACACAATGCAACTCAGTGTTAAATTACTAGCTTTTTATTATTCGCATTGTTATTCGCATATAGTCCGCCGATATAATTGTCATGCCTAATAACAATTATGCATTGATAAAATAACATGCCAAACAGGCATAGCTGCAGCGGTTAAGATTTTCAATAGGAAAGACTGAAAGGATTATATAAGCATTTATAAATTAATATAACTGATAAACCAATTACAACAGTTTATTAATTCTCTTTCTCCTGACTTTTACGTCCTATATTAAATACGTATATATTCTGAATTCGGTGCATTAAGACTACTGTACTATATATTTATATGCTACAATCTGCATGCTAGTTGCCTATTGAATTTAGGTGTAATTAATTTATGTCTGTCTGTAGCCATATCAGAATATGCCAATATAGACGAACTGACAAAATTTAAATCATATCAGAACATTAAGTAACCCTACCGTAATAGATAATATATAAAAAATTAACTAACCTGAATCCGTTGAAATCAATATACTTCAATTACAAGCCAATTGCGTTTAAATCTCAATTTGCGATTATCACAAACCCTAAAGTAAAAAAAAAAGTTAAGTACCATACTGCTGTAATAAGTACAATAGTACAGATGGGTACAGGAATAAGAAACCTACAGACATTTTCTACCCAAAATCCAAAACCCTAAATGTAAGAGCATACAAGATATAGAACTGCGGGATGGATAATTATATGGTAGGCCTAACTACAATCTCTTAATACAAACAATACTACTGTACTACTCAGATGAAATAATACCCGAAATAAATTAACTTTCAGTTAAATACAATATACTTGTTTGCTCTGTAAAAATTTTAATTAAAAACAATCCTGCCATTTAATATACCTAATTAGCATGGTTGCGTAAGCAGTATGAATTGGAATGAAATTGTGAAATAATTTATTTAAACTATTATGTACATTTAGATTAAATAATAATACAGTAAGTTGGCCTACAGAAATAAACATTGATATTCGGAACAGTAAAACAATTATTTATTTCATTCATTCAACTAACCAGAGAGACTCGACTCATAGCTCCAGTGAATATTAACATCCCGAAGTTACTTTAGTAATAATATTAATGTCATTGAACCCGATACACACACACCTCCAATCAGCCAGTTCAATGGAGAGTGAGTGAATGGATGGCTACCAGCAGCAGCAGCAGTCTGCCTCTTACAAGCGAGGCTGACTGAATACCTCAAGTGTTGCTGGGAAACAAGCCAACTTGAGTTAACCAATAAATGAGCAGTATTTAATGAGAATACATTTTTTATGCCGGTTTAATTACTTTAGATCAATTAAAGACACGATTATTAAAGCAAATCACTTGAACTAATTAAAAACTATAATAGAATGGAGTATGCGGATTACATCTGTATATTTTTTAAGTATAATTATTGAAGTCTTATACTGTAAAACAATTAATTTCCTTTAAAAGGCAGGTTGAAAATGGTGTTTTTACCGTAATCAACTTAATTAACTAATTAACTGCTATTATCTTAGCTTCTCGAAGGCCACACGGAAATTCTACTTGGAAAATTTCTAAACTTTTGCCAAACAACATGTGTACCAAGTTTGGATAGATTTCATCAAAGATTGGCCGAGTTATTAACGTTTAAAATTGAACACGACAGAACGACAGAACGACAGAACGACAGAACGACAGGTTGATTAATGGTACCACTACGCTAAGGCTCACTCACTTCGTGGCTCGCCCCACGCCTCACTCACTTCGTGGCTCGCCCCACATGAAGGAGAGATAGTGTTTACTTTAGCTTTGATTTATGTTGTCAGCCTGGGGCGTCCTTCCGGTTCAATGAGTTATTGGGCAGATTTATTACATTGCAAGACTGTTTGATGCTTATGGCATATGAATCGAGGTGAAGTTATCATTATAAACATTGTCAAATTAAACAGAGTTATCAGGATGGAAAACTCATTTTGTATAATGTAGTATCCTCAGACCACACCTGTGACAAAAATTGATGGATTGGGATAAATAGGGCTGTAGGGTGGGAGTTGGTGTGTAAGCCGCCTATGGAATCGGAAGAATATATCAAATTGACTGTTTTAATTATAACATTGACCTGCGGAATCAATGAGAATTGTATGGAAGTAGAAATCTAATATTTATATCAAACACATGCTTGGTACTGTATCAGGGGATTGCCGCCTGTCAATATGTACACGTTCTCTGAACCCAGAGTTATACTGCCGTATTTGGGCGAATACGACAGGCTACTGTACTATACAGTACGTTTGTTGTGGTTAGTGACGGGTTGTTAGTATCTCATGCAAAATAAATGTAGGACTTTGTAATTATTTTGCAAATATTGGGACCATGCATTTTCTAACTTACAGGTTTCGTTGCATTGCTTGGATCAAACTTATCCTGTATTCTATAATGCGTGGTATTTTACTCTCCGACATCGGTAGAGGTGAAGAGGTGTGTTGTTGGTCTGCCTCTGCCTCATTGGGGCGGGGGGGGGGGGGGGGGGGGGGTGTTGGGGCGTTGGGGCAAGTGTCAGATTTATCTATTCGTGTTGATGCTTACTGCATCAGGGACGCGTTTTTCGACAGAGCCCCGTCAGCTGAAACAGCCAGTGCCGCTAGTCGGTGGGGTTGACTTGTTGACGAGAGGCTATTATGAGGCGCAATGGGATACGCATTGCGTATCTCCTTTTGTCAACCAATACTGGCCTAAGATATATTTTAAAACATTTGTTTATTAATAATGCAATAACTGAATAACCATATAACGGAAAGACAAATCGAATTGAAACTTTGAATTACTAATAATAATTGTGGTGAGAGGTGATTGGAAATCAAGCATATATGTTATGTTATGGTAGGCAGAGGCAAATGAATTGATGTCTGTTGAGATGTATTGAAGGAGCACTATTCCTTCTACTATACTACTACAGGTTAGGCCATGTCCTTGTGTGCTAGCCTAGGCACTGGCTTGGTCAATGACTTTAGCTTTAGCTGCCATTTTAGTAATGTACAACTTCAAGAAATATTATTGGGCACGGCTGCCCTTGTTCATGCCTTGTTGTCACACACACACATACACACACAGAGACTTTTGAAAAACGGCCATAGTATAATTACAGTATATCAGTTCGCTGATGGCTCGCCATTCGTGTCTCGCCCCACACAAAATACGCATTCACGCAAACAAACAAGTAAAATTAGCCTCGAGATAGCGATAGTTTATGTGCTCAGGAAGAGAGCTTTCGATCATTTGCTCAGATTGGTGCTCGTGTGTCGGAGTGTACAGCTTGGACAGACTCACAGACTCATAGACTCACAGACAGACAATGCATATTTATATATAACACTAGAAACCTTCTAGTTCACAAGCTTCTATACAGTCAATCAATCAATGGACAATATCAAACATAAATAAATTAATTAATTAACTTAACAAAACTTTACATGTATAACTGCGTGTGTAACTGGAAAACTGTATAACTGCAGAGTAGTGGTTAGCGTTCTCGCAAACATAACCTACAGTATAGTGCAGTAGGTCACTGCAGCAACTCTATCGTATTAAAATGGAAGGTTGTAATTTCAGACATTTCGCCCCCTAGTGGCAGACTGCCTGCCAAGTGCCAAGTATCAGCAAAAAAGCATTCATAAACAACAAAATTGTAGGTTTCCTCATTCAGACATTTCATCCCCTAATAGCGGCAGACTGGGGAACTGTAGATTGGTCATCGTCTCCCCAAGCCCAAATACACACCCTTACGGTGTAGTATACTCTGCTTGGTATCAGCAAAAAAACATTATAAACATATTGTGTAAAGGACCTAAGTATCAGCTAAAAATCATTATTAATAACAAAATAGGATAAGATTTTCACTTTCAGACATTTCGCCTCCTAGTGGCAGACTGAAGAACCGCAAACTGGTCGGCGTCCTCCCAAAACGCAGCTATGGTCTGGTAGAATTTATTTTGCAAAGTGTCAGCAGAGTGGTTACGATGATGCTGTTATAATTTCCTGCTTGCTGATCAGTAATTTCTCAGATAACAAAACAACTGCAGAATAATGCAATTTTACCTCAAAGACGCATTCATGCAAGTATCAAGTAAATGTGTAAAATAATCAGCCTCGAGATAGCTGTAAAAGCTTTTGTGGGATAACTGATTCGTTTGCTTTGCTAACCAGTTCCCCCCAAGGCGCTGGAATACTCTAAAAGGGATCTCTAGCTCGAATAGTGCAAGCTACCGGCTGATTGGCTGATTTGCTGTACGAAGGGATCTGGGCTATGTTCGATCGTCCAACCAGCTTGGGAAGGTTGCCCCATAGCCCTGCTTTCTGTATCTGCCAATAGGATTTGAGTTGGTTTTGATTTTGACCTATCACAGATCTACTGAACTGAATTTCCTATCTGTATGCTCATTCTCTGTGGTGGGTGAGATCTTTGTAGAATAAGGGTAGCTGGTATTCTTATAGTTATTCTTATCAGTGTTCAGTGTTGGTTATCCTGAGCCAGGAAGAACGGCTTTGGAATATTTTTGTGCTTTTCTGCTTTAGCCTTACACTAGTAGGCTTAATTATAAGGACATATATCCGTTATCTGCATACCATACATAACATACCATACCTAATCAAACAACCTGTGCATACTTTTATAACGTTATACTGCTATTTACTGTCAGTTCTTCATAATATGGTTGATGAATTATTATATTTGGAATAACGAGAAATAACCCCGAAACCCAATATTCTTGATATACCGAAGGTAAGAGAGAAGGGTTACATATAACGATTGTGACTTATGTTAAAGTGGTTTGAAGTGAATCTAATGTTATTTGATAGACCCTACATGAGTCGGTCCGTGTTCCTTTTATATGTGACTAAAATCAGTGAAGATCGGCAGATTAGTGTGCAGTATTGTGCAGCATTGTGTATGAGTGAGACTGATAACGAAGCATTTCCTAAAGAATGCGCCATATATGTGAATTGTAACTAAGCCATATCGTTGCGTGTAGTTTAAGTCATAACTCTGTTTATATAGATAGAGCGCCACGTCCTAAAGGAACTGTTAATATTCCCCGAAGGTGAATAATATTGTCAGAGATTATATAATACTGTCAGTCGAATAATACATTAGGCTTACATAGCAATAAGATTAAGCTGTCGAAATCAATCTCCCGGGTATATCCAACGGGTGAATGATCGCGCACAGATTGGTTTCAACTAGTGTAGTGAATCAAATACTTGTTAGAGGCTAAAGCGATTTATTATCTAGAAGACATCCTAATTTGGCGGGTTAAACTGCCAAAGGTCTGAAAGCGCGAACAATAACGGATATTGCTTCTGGATTGCGGTGTAAGCAATCTAGTCGAAAGTACCGGTCGATCGGTAACCAGTAGGCCTGACTGCCTGATCATCCGGACCGGTACCTACAGTAGTACAGGTACAGCAGTATTATTCGATTGTGGTATTGTATACCGGTGGGCTGTTTAAGAGAATAGGGATTGATCACCCCTCATTCTTTTGTATAGTTTACTTATTTCTGCCAGTTTTATTTATTTGTAGGCCAGTATTGAGCAGAAGGCGTGTAAGCCTGCTCAGATTGTACAGATAATTTGTAGGCTTGACTGTTGGCTAACTGTTGATTAGGTCTGAACGGATTGCAGTGCATGTAGAGTGTATGTCCGATAAAGAACGGTTAGGAAGTAGGGGCAGCCATAGCGGTAAGGTAAACCCCCATCTAAAGAATAAGTCGTACTACTGAGTTAGAGCGCATACTACCTAATCATTTCGGAGTCTGCATGTCCTGTAGTTTATTTAGGCTTGAGAGTAGTCTGCCATCGTTTAGTCTGTACTTTGTTTGTGTAGTCTGTACAGGTAGCGTATAATATTTATTTGGATAATTTGTAGGCTGGATAGTTGTCTGGCTGTTATTAGGTCGGAACGGATTGTAGTGTGTGTAGAGCCCCTGTCCGATAAAGAACGGTTAGGAAGTAGGGGCAGCCAATGCTGTAAGGTAAACCCCCATCTAAAGAATAAGTCGTACTACTGAGTTAGAACGCATACTACCTAATCATTTCGGAGTCTGCATATACCGTAGTTTGTTTGGGCTTGATAGTAGTCTGTCGGTATTTGGTCTGCATTTTGTTTGAGTAGTTTGTACGCGTAGCGTAATATTTATTATTCAGAGTTTATGCGATTATTCGCAACATTCAAGTCCCCAAGTTTGTTCCTACAGTAATTGTGTTTGTTGTACATACCGTTATAGTTAAATTAACCCCGGTACTACACGGGCTGCTTGGCGTAGGTAAAGACTGGTGATTTTGTGCACCGGTCACTCCAGCAGATGCCGTGGTTCTTTTAGCTGTTCAAGTATATTTAACTACTGATTATCTGTTGTACAAGTACTCGTACCTAATTTAGGGTTTAGTGTACAGTGCTTTTCGAAAGTAATTAGTGTAGGCATTATATTTGTGTTGTAAAGTGGTTGATAGGCACATTCGATTAGCTCTATTAACTTCTAGGTAGGAACACTCCGTGATACATAACGTAGAACCTATAGCGATACGGCTATAGGTCGTCAGGCGGTGGTATTTTCCTATCTGGACAACGCAGTGTATTTACTACTACTTATTATTTTCAAATACCGTAGTACCCTGTCCGTTGTAATAACCAGATTTCTAACCCTTTGTTAGGCTGGTTTGTAGACTTCTTGTAAAATTACCCTGAAAATTCGTATTTTGTGTTTTTTGTAAATTTTGTGTTTATTTAGAGATTGTAATCTCAACCCGAATCGTAAGTAATTTGTAGATAAGTAACTTAGAAAGTAGAATTATTTGTTTTAGTGTCCTATAAGTAACACTTCACTGAAAGCGCACCGCTTTGTGTAGTGATTACTCCCCAGAAATAATAACATTTATTTCAAACATTGACAAAAACCCATTCAACGGGTATATATATATTATAAATGAACTCAAACAATTTATAAATAGTAGGCCTGCCATACAACAATTAGGTCTCAATATCAGTTGGACTACTGCTTAAATAACGGTAATAAAGTAAGTTAAAGTAACCAAGTAACCCTTAAAATTCAGAAATTCAATTATTCTAAAATAATTGACATACCGGTATTTACAATAGGCTTATTATATTTATTTCTATAAATTTTAGGTTGAAATCATACCGGTATTCTGTAATTAATTTTAGTTAATAATTATACTTATATATACTATAAGTGTAAACTGCATACCGGTATCCACGATAGGCCTATTATATATTTATATATATTTTTGTGCTAAAATTTTATACCGGTATTTTGTGAAAAACCTAGTCTGTAATAATACTTCTATATACCATAAGCATACTGGTATTCTAATATATTATATATATATCACGCTACACTGAGTAGCAGTATCGGTAATTAATTACTAGGCTAGCAGTTAATACTGAATTACTAGACTTGCTTAGACTGTAATATAGCAGTAGGCATTCAACTGTACAATCAAACAAACATGTCTGACACAAAACAAACATTGTCAGATAGCCTCTTAGAAAGTGCTAGAATGAGTGTTAGACAGGGTCTTAAAAAGATCTGGGACTCAGCTAAGAGTATAGAGCGTCTGAGGCCAAAGTCCAAGTCCCCTCCTACTGTAAGCAAGGTCATCCCTACAGTAGTAATAACAGAACCGAGGCTGGTCCAACATCGTAGGTCTATCATAGGCACTCGAGCTCAGGTCAAGCGAGACCAAGAAGCAGCAGAACAGCAACAACCCGCGAGCCAAGAACTTATTTCTCAGCGGTCCGACAGCTCCAGTAGTTCGGATACTGATGAGCGGACGCCCGAACGCGGAGCGAAGATGGCGGATACGGTTTATGATGAACGGCCAACCTATGAAGAATCTACCGACGCCACTTCTTCTCAAGAAGAAAGCGAAGGAACAGCGGAGGGGCCGCGAAAGAGAGATGCCATTGACATCTATCTGTCAGACTATCAACGCTTTGTGGGAGATGAAGAGTTGAGGAGAAGGCTGGAGGGGCTTAGCCCTAATAGTGAAGGAACCAAGCTGGTGCTGGACGCAATCGATGCGGAAATGTTAGCTGCGAACCAAGCTAAATTTGATGAACTCCTCCGCATCACTAGAGTCCAAGAAGAGCAAGTAAAGAAAAAACTTATAGAAGACAGAAAGAAAATAGCAGTGGCAGTGGCAGCGGCAGAGGCAAAAGCGGCAGAAGCAAAAGCGGCAGCAGCAAAAGCGGCAGCAGCAAAAGCGGCAGCAGCGGCAGAAGCGGAAAGAAAGATAGTGGTGGCAGAAGCAGAACGGAGAGCGGCTGAAGAGATCACCCAATTAGAATTGGAAAGCATTCAGGATAATCAAGACTGCATAAATAAACAGTTAACAGCTAGTAATATGCAGATGATGAGTCGATCTACTCCCAAAAGACAAGGTTATACATCATCTGAGGAAGGCGATACCACCGATACTGAAGGCAAAGGAAATAGATCTCGTCTAAGCAGAAGTAAAAGAACATTCCACCGTCAGAAATTGCCTGATTTGCCTCCAGCTGTTAGAAGGCAACTAAATAACACCAACTTAGGTAGTACAGAACCCACAGACCAAATAATTAAAATAGAAAGACTCCCTACTATAGTAGATGAGCCTGAAATAATTAGGCCTGTTCTCGAAATCACCCCTTCGGTGATAGACACACCTGTACTCCCTGAAGTTACCTCTAAATTCCCTCTGCACAGTACTAAGCTACCTGTGCCCAGTAGAACAGCCCATGAAACAGTTCAAGTCCTGGACCCCGAGCGAAATATTCATGATTTGTCGCCCGTTGTCCCTCGTCTGCCCGCTACAACGTTGGCGACTCCCGCTTCGGCGGTCGAATGGGTGGACGAGAGACGGCGGGGGATGGATCTCCTGCTCGGGCAGATGCAGGAGACTGTTCAGCAATTCAAGGGCACAGTAAGGGAAAGTAGGCTAGAGTTGCAAGAAGTGCAGCAAAGTATCGCGCTCGAACGCGATAAATTAGTAAATACACAAAAGGGTATACCACCACCCTCGGTAACAATGTGTCAGCCTGTTAGGTCTGAAGTATCTCATGCGCAAGGTGTGGAGCCTACACGCATATACACTGCTAGCGAAGTAGAAACTCCTATAGTGAACCCTATTAAGGGTAATTATAGACCTGTTGATAATGACATTCCCTATAGACCTGATCATAATCCGAGAAATTTATATACCGATAATTCGATATTAAATAACACGATGGCCCAAGAAAGTTTTACGCGTCAAATGGCTAGAACCGAAGCCCGACAAGCGGTAAAGGTGGGAGAGATCGTCAAGTTCAACGGAGATGAGATGAAATGGTTACCTTTTAATGAATATTACAAAGATAACATACAGAACTCTGTACTATCTAATGGAGAGAAACTTAGATTCATCATCGAGTGCTTGGAAGGATCTCCCAAGTTAATGGCGTTAAAGTTTATTGGACATCCAGACGGATTAAGACAAGTTTGGGATACACTAAACATCAGGTATGGTAATAGGAATAACATAGCTGGGTATTTGTATGCAAAGTTGGTAGCGCCCCGAAAGTTTATTAGCAGCGGGATTATAGAGTTTTCCGATGAAATTCAGGAGATCTGCAGACAATTAGATTGGCTAGGTAAGTCTCATGAGTATCAGAGTGCTATGGTTATTAGAGCAGTGGCTTCTACTTTACCGAAGGGTGGAGTAGGTACACGCTGGGACAAGAAAGTGTTATATATGATGGAACAACAACAACGAGACCCTACCATGGCTGATCTCATGTCATTCTTGGATAGTGAGGTGAAATTACAGCTCATAAAGCAGTCCAGAGAGAAGACAGCGGAAAGTAAGGTAAGTGAGAAACCCGTTTCTAGGAGAAGGGTAACACCAGTATGTTATACCGACGACGGTGAAAGTCAAACCTCTCAAGGAGAGGACAGCGGGAAAGACACTGACAGGTCTTATTATGTCAATAAAATGCCTAAAGATCAGGTAAGTAAATCCAAGTCTCGACCCAATGACAGAAGGGAACCGGTACAAAAAACCCCTCCTACGTCTCCTAAAAGAATTCAGGTGAGAAAGCCCGAGGAAAGAACAAGTGTGCACCACATAGCACAGGTTAAAGTAAGTAACATCAAGCCGAAATGTGTGCTGTGCGACGGGCCCCACCGTTTGAATGTGTGTGATGAATTCCTGAGGAAATCACTCGA
>JAUCBJ010007505.1:0-60507 GCA_032718475.1 Nemertoderma westbladi
TACCAGACATATGTAAATTGTGACACAAGCCACAACAACATGGACCTGAGCCTCACTTCAGGTCTGTAGATATTCACTGTAGATATTCCGTATGTAATATAATAAGTATAATAGTGTTGAATAAAAGCATTGGTCAAAATTTTTTGATATTGATTATTTCCAATTTTATTATCAAATTAATTAATTATTTTCATATTTTTTAAAAAGAATTAGCATTTTTCAAATTTCGATGCCAATTGGAATGAAAAAATGCTACTCCGAGATAATTGTATTTAAAGTTTGAACCTTCCCGCGCAAAAACTGTCTGTTAATACCAACAAGAAAGCAAAAGACCATGCTAAGATTATTGATATGATGGTTTCCCTGGTCGCTGATTTCATTACGAATGTCAGTTTTAGCATTTGATGACTTCCAAATTGTCTGCTTGGCTGTCAGGCTGTCGGTTATATTTTAACGGAGAGACTGACAGGCATACAAACATAAACGACTAACACAAATTTTAATATTGACATCAGAAATGTAGTCATGGGCCAAGAAAAGCCATATAGGAAATTTTTCAGACAGATAGTAGGTTTTCTATTGTTTTGGAGACATACTGCAGTACTGACGGACGACCGACAGTTGAACAGACAGACAGCCATATCTCGAGAAGTAAGACAGATCTTGCTAAACGGTTTTCAAATTTTGAATCTTGATAAAATTTGCTCTTGATTAAATATAAAATTTTTGCAAAAAAAGTAGCGTTACATCACCCCCCCCCCCCCCCACCCCCACCCCCCAGAAAAATAAGGTAAATAATATTGCAGTCCTAGATACTAAACATAGTAACTGACCCTTGTGAAACCGTAGATCCTACAACACGAGCTGTGAGCGATAAACCTCGAGTGTTTACAGAATGTCTCCATTGTTGACCGGAGTACGCGTAAGAGACACAGTAGCCGCGACAAGCGTACAAGTGAATGTGTTTAGTTTCGCAATCCGTGAAATCCAACTTCATCGTATATTCTAAGAATAAAATACCAATAATAACGTATTTTACTATAGTAAGTATTATTTACCTATACAAATTTTACTCGATAAACTTTCGATAATATTGCTCGTATTGTCCACGATCGAATCAGTTATTATTAGCTACCAAACAAAGTTAAGCATTAAATAGTTTAAGTTTAGAAATGGATAATAATAATAATAATATTGGTTATTTATATAGCGCTTTATTATGCTCGGCATACTCAAAGCGCTTTTATTATCATTACCCCAGCAAAGCTAGGTTCCCATTATACCGCTGGGTTGACGTAGGCACTAATGTCTAAAGTGTCTTGCCTAGGGACACAACAGTGCGAAATTTCTACAGCCTTTAGTCGGATTCGAACCTGCGCCACCAAACACTATTGTGTAAGCAGTTCAGGCGCCATATCCACTCGGACACTGCGACATGTGACATATGGTCAATTCCATGGTGTCGGACGTTTGGGAAATTTTCGTTGTTTTTTGCAATTTGTAGGAAGTTATAAGGAGTTAGTAGGCCTAGGCCTAATAATAAAATTACATACATTTGCTAACAGGAATGGGAGGGGGGGGGGGGGGGGGGGGTACAGTACAGTCCTGCGGACTCTGGCCCTTCCCCAGAACAAATCGGCTACTGGTACTGGTATGGGAATTAACTATTGTTTTCTGTGACATTTTAGTGTCAGACGTTAAAGTATCGCAATATTTCTTAAATGTTAAACTGCGAATTCGAAAGCGACGCGTATTTGTTGCGTAAAAGCCAGTTAAATCCATAATAATGTTTTACAACCAATCATTACAGTTAGGTATATTTTTGCTGTCACACGTTTGTCAAATAAAGGTGTGTGAGCGTTTTTTCCTTTAATCGCTCTGATTCTGTCAGTTATGCGTACTACTACTAGGATCGGCATGCTGTATTGCAGCTGCATTTTTAAGAATGCTGTGCCGGCTTATCGACAAAATTGTTATGCGTGATTTAATCTCAATAACCAAAAACATTGTGATAACATATAATAACAAAATAACGTGAACGTTTATTAAAGAATGTTAGAATTTAATATTTTCGGTAAAAAGATACACTTCTGATTCCCTAATAACAGAATGAATTTCTTCATAGTTGTTAGTCGATTAACCCGCCGAGGACCGTTTGCGTCAAAATGACCCATTATAGTTTTACTCATAAATAACAGTTTTGCAAAGTCGAATTCTGTAAACACATCAATTTTCCAAGTCAGGGCGATGTTAAACAACATTGAAAAGTCAATTCGTCTGTTTGTACAGTATGTCTGTTTGTATGTCGGTGCGTGTGTGTGTGTGTAATATGGAAACCTAGTATCGTCCATGAACCATATTTCCTGTATGGAACGTCTTCTAATTAGGCCTAGTCGGTGGTAATGTAGCGTTAGGTCCAAACCGGTATACTTTAGGTCCTGTAACACATTACATTAAATTATTCCTAACTCTCGTTTATTGTTTTGGTTCCTTTCAACTCGCCTCTATAACCTGCTCCTTTACTAACCTGCCTGGTTATGGAGGCAGACTGACCAAATGGCTCGGCCCTAACGCTAACAGGCTGCCAGGACCTAATGCCACGGACCTAATGCTCCGGACCTAAAGCTACCAGGTTGCCAGGACCTAAAGCTACCAGGATTATCTGGCTGTCTGGCTATATTGCCATAAATATATAATCTAGCTGTCTAGGCCTACACCTACCGGCAACCAGTAGTCATTCTGTCATTAGCCTATAGGCCTATAAATTAATAAATTGGGCTAATATATAACAGTTGTGTGCAAAATGGAAACATTTTTGAGAATCTCTTTTGTGGGTAATGTACAAAACAGCCTGGTAGCATTAGGTCCAAATCGGTATATTTTAGGCAGTTACTGAGTTAGGTCAGTAGCAGTAGGTCCTGTAGTGTTTAGGTTCCGTAGCTTTAGTAGTAACATATTTATGATATATTTACTTCACTATTTATTTGGGAAACATAAGATTATCTCTAGTATTCTTCTATACAAGTATATGTAAATGTATATCAGATGGGTGGTAGTAAGGTGCTATCAGAGATTATAATTTGTCGCAGTTGTATAGCCTTTAATCAGCGCCACTCAAATGTTTTCTCATTGTTTGCGAATAATTATTCAATTAAAGTGGAGTCGGTTTTTGTGTCACTCGCTTCGCTCGTTAATCAATCCCAGTTTGATGTAAATAGTCTGAGTACTTAAGTGAATGATATTATGAAACTCATATTGATACACACGCTTTTCAGGTTGAGTTGTCAACATTTCTATGTACAGTTCATATCTGAACAACATGAGAAACCCTCGTTTCGTTGTGTCACTATCGCTACGCTCGTTATTGAAACCAAATCGGATGTAAATAGCCTAAGTAACTTGCCCCTAAGTCGCAAATGAGTTTCCACACTGATAAAACCTCACTGTTGGTCATTTTGATTGATAATATTATCAATAATATACCGTGGGATTTGACCCAAACGGTCCTGGGTTTAACCTGAATCAAACGGTCTTCGGCGGGTTAAATAGGTTGAGATATGAAGGGACAGGGAAGTTATACAAAGGAAAGCTGTCATAGGTACCGAACGGCTTGTGAATGCTAGCGGTTGGATTTTGAGGTCTAATATGCTCGAGCTGACTTGTTACAAGCATTGCATGAAATAAAGGGTATTTTTTTACTGGTCATGTACAATCTGTAAAAGGTGTATAATTCTGGCTTCTGTACAAGCCTGTTTGTTGCCAAGAGCAACAACCAATAGCAGAGGCTTTCAGTACGGCACTACAATAAATTAGACATAATCAGCTCCATTTGAATTGCCGTTTAAATAGAAAGAAAATTGTTAAAAAAAGTGACGGGCGTTTGTGAAATTTATAAGAGTTTATTTAACACCAAATTTTCTTTACATGCAAGTATGCACTACCACTTTGTAATAGCTTAATTGATGCAGTAATAGATGACCTTTAAATTGGTACCGAAAACATCAATTTATACCGAAGACTTCAGAAATTATGGCAGATCGTCATGAATCGACTTATATTTTGAGGATTTATCTAAAAAAAGATAGTCTCATTCATTTTACAAAATCTGTACAAACGGCACTACAGTACGAATTTAATTATCCATTCTCCTGCACCCACATTGGTACATATGGGCCCAAGTGTATCTACTCAGAAAATCATGACAGCGGCGCTCATCAAAGCTAGCCAACTGCCGTTACAAAATGTCAATCATTTAATGGTACTTAAGTACTTATGCGCTTACTCGTTTAGTACTTAAGTATTAAACGTAATTAAGTACTCTGCTGCTGGTGGGCCGTGTATCTAAGGGCGCTCTTTTGATGGCGCTGCTAACTGTGCCATAGACTCTCCAGGGTTCCTTCCACCTGTACCTTTGCAACACGTTCGTGGGGCCTTCGCGCAGCACGAGACTCAGCTAACCCGAGAAATGTTCACCCGAGAAAGCTGTAATCCGATTGGAATTTGTTATACTACTTCGTTGGCCTGTCTATATCAGTTCTATTTAAGCAATGATCGTAGGTCACTATTCCAACTTTCAGATGAATCTGATTGGTTAGTTCTATAAGTACAGCTACTTTTACGGTTTTGTCAATTCGCCCCCTAGCGGCAGACAGAGGAACTATAAAAGTCTGTCTTTGTGTAGAATCTCTACTTAAGCAATGCTCATAGGTCACTCCACTCCTACCAAATTTAAGATGAATCTGACTGTTGGTTCTATATGTACAGATACTTCTACGTTTCTGTAAATTCGCCCTCTAGCGCTAGACATATGAACTACCGAAGTCTGTTTCTCTGTAGAATTTCTAAACTTTTGATAGACTACATGAGTACCAAGTTTGGTTCCATTTCATCTAAGATTGTCCGACTTATTAGCGTTCAAACATTTCCGACAATGACAACAACGACAACGGTTACGTTGGACATTATATAGTCAGACACCTCAAGCTTGAGTTAAACTAAAGCTATGCGCACCGCTGTGTGTGCCACATACTGTATTTGTTGACATTAATTTTCTAAATTAATCAATAAATCTTTTTAAGAATAATTTAGTTCTGTAGTGGCAGTGGGAAGAGTTGTTTTTATAATTTTTATAATGATTTATTTTATTTGTACTGTAGCATACAGTATACTGTATATTATTATTATACCAACTGTTTAATATACTTATTGGTCATTTGATGCAATTTTTCAGTTTCGTTTTTCAGTTTCGTTTTTCAGTTTGCAGTTTCGTTTACAGCCAGCTTGCTGGCTTTTTAGTAACATAAAAGGTACCAGTTAAATTACTGGGAGCAAACCAAGGGTTAGGAGTAGCGCCCACCCCTCCCCTCGGGTAGCAGCTATCGAAAGAGGAGCCTTCGGGTCGCCTCCGGCCTCGGCCGACTGTTGCTTTCCTGCTTGGTTGCTTTGCAAAAGGTGTTAATGAATTAATGAAATCAACCAATAATTATTATTCCCGAAAACATTTTTAAAATTATATTGTAGTATTTCAGACTGTTCCCTTCTCGTTATACAAATAAGTAAAAGTGAATCAAATGTAACAATAAAAACATGACAGAATATAAAAGCCGCAATGAAACAATTAAATATACTTCTCATCTCATTCATAATTCGTTAGCAGCAGCTTGGTCTAGGGGTGACATTACTGTGCTTCCGATTAGGGAGCCCTTGTTCGATCCCCGATGGGGCAGTACTGTTTGGGCACAGTGCTTTAAATGCTGCAGCCTAGCCCAACCCCGGCTTTCTTCATTCAGTGGTAGATAAATGGGAACCAAGGCAACTTGCAGGCATTCCTTGGCTTAACGAGCCTAAAAGATTCCCCCATTCAATTCGTTATTTTTTAATTAACTGTAATGATATTGTTTCCCACTTGTTTAAAGGGTAGTATTATTATATTTTAATTATAATTCGCCATCGTTTCTATATGTTGTTGTTCTTTGTTAGTGTTAATAATTAATATGTTTATGAAATGAAATACTGTGTGTGTAGTGCTGACTTTTAAAATATAATATTAGTAATCTATGATAAAAATGCTACCATAAATTGTATTGTATTAGTGACAATAAATTACTAATTTTATTTTTTAACATTTTCGTCCGTTTCTTGTTGAATTGACCATAACTATTTTTTATCTACATATAAGAAAGTACATGTTGTAAGAGTATAACCGTAGTCTAAAATAACTCATAACGGGCAAACTAAACAACAACTATCTACCCTCGCCAACCGCCTACCACTCCTCGATGGAACTCGTTCGCCATCCCCCGGCTTACATACTTCCTTCGGACGGCACCCTGCTTCCGTTTCCCGCAACAGCTTCGGGACTACGACTGTCTCCTCCGCAGTGCCCTCCAAGAGGTCGCTAACGCCCACATCGACGACCCTGCCTGGGCCCAGGCCTGCCTCCCTGCACGGGTGGGTGGTCTCGGATTGAGTTCCGCTATGCAGCTCGCACCCTCCGCCTTCCTGTTTTCAGCAGCTGCCTGCGCGACTCTTTCCAACCGCCTTCTCCCGTCAGAGGGAGCGCCGAGCCCAGCTGTCGAATTGGCCGTCGAGGTCCGGAATGCCTCACTTCCCCCCGATTCGATGCCGCCAACAACGACCATGCAGAGCGCGTGGATGGCCCCGGTCCATGCTGCAAACCTGGATGCGTTGCGCCTCGGTGCGACACCCGACAACCTCGCGAGGTTTAACTCCCTCGACCACCCAGTCGCTGGCTGTTGGCTCAATGCCCTGCCCAGTTCCTCACTGGGGCTGAAGCTCGACGACAGCCAATTTAGGATCGCCATTGCCATTCGGCTGGGTTGCAAGGTGGTCGAGCCCCATACCTGCCGCTGTGGCAGTCCGGTGGCGGCGGATGGCCTCCATGGTCTATGCTGCCAGAAGAACGCTGGCCGGCACCCCCGTCATGCTATGTTGAATGACATGTGAGGCGGGCGCTGGTCAGCTGCGGGGTTCCGTCCATCCTGGAGCCACCTGGCCTCTGCCGGACTAACGGGACGAGGGTCGATGGGGTGACTCTGGTTCCATGGAGCCAGGGCCTTTTTGTCAGTTAGTTTAACCATTATTTCCTAACATGCAAGCTGCAAAGCTAATATTCTCTGCCACCCAGTGAAAAATGCTTAAAAGAGGCTATGCAGTCTTTCTAATCAAAACAATAAACGATACGCAAGAGTCAAAGTATACAGGTTACTGTTGCAATTAAATTGATACAGGACAGCCTACCTGGAATGATAAAGACACAGCACCACTTCCCATTGTTGGAAGTGCCAGAAGTTTGCGGGTAGAGACGTACTGTAGTGTCATTTTTCATCAACACGAAGGGGCATACAAACTTGCATATTCTACCAGAAACCATCGTCATATTGTTTAAAGCGCCATTATACTGGTATTTCAGTTGACTCTTCACGGTTTACCATAACGGCAATTTTAGTTTCGGCTCTTCCGTGCATTTTTTAAAATTATCCCTATTATGTGCACTAGGCCTACTTTTACTTAAGTTTTATTATTTTATTCATAAGATTAATAAGCAATCGGGGGAAACAGGATGTAATAAATTTCCTTTGTATGTGAAATGGTTCGCCTCTGTAAGAAAGTTAGTAGTTACCGTTAATTACTACAGTGGGCCTGCTTAGAACACAGCAGTTACCTAAGAAGTTAGTATTAATTAGTTACCAGTTAGAAAACAACCATCACCACTGTCAACATCATCTTCTTGGGATTTATTCTCAGCAATAAATAATACCAGAGGAAAGAAAATTAGAAGTTTGGAATTTTCGAAGAAGTTCATTTTTGATTCCGCAGGGTGCTGAGTCTACCAGATTCTTTATTGTTGTGACTCAAGTTCTTTTGTAATCAGATCCAAAGCTACATATTTTCTAAATGAGGTTATTGGTTTGCTATATAAACCTACTGTATATATCATATGATTACAGTAAGAGTCTTTGTAAAAACCAACTAGAGAGTATTAATTGTATAGACGGCTAGGCCTTCCATGCATTTGAGTACCAGTATGTAATTTTATTTCAATTTATTAACACTTTTACTGTCTTTGACGCACCGGTGCGTCAAATGGTAGACAATAGATTATTGTGTCATGACGCATATATCCGTCATTGATTCAAACTGTGATGTAGAGGAAATGGTAGGTGATTTAGTAAAATTTCATTGTGACGGGATCCAAGAGGGATCCCGATTTATCCGGTTGTGGTAATTTAGTCCACGCGTCCCCGCCGTGTATAAGGATGAAATAAAGTGACTGAGTTCTGAAGTTCGGTGTATAATAGGAGGTTATAAGATATAGATATTGTGAATGTGTACAAGGCGGGATACGGTAACTAAAGTCCCGTGATCCCCTAACTAAACTAATTGGCTGTACCCTACGCTAGCACTGCTGCACTGTGATAACTGAATAGGTAATATTACTGCCAAGTGGCTATACTGCACGGTTGGCCTAATTGCTACTCAATCGATGCCATTCCCCCCTCTGATTGGTTAATACCCTTGTTGGCGCCCCGTGGAGTATTCCCGTTCACTCCACTGTGTTCTCTCTGGGTTAGGGGTTTGGCCCCTGACCCTCTATTGTGTGCTTCCTTCCCACTCTTATTGGGATGGCGCGAGTTGGTTAATTGCCCAATCTCGCGGCTCCCAATATTGCTTATCGGCTTACAACTTTATGGGGTGTTGGCGGGATTGAATAAGCTAACACTCCCCCCCATGCTATCTTCCCGGTAAGAAGATAGCATCAACCTAAAAGTGCGCTACAATCCCGCTGGATCCCGATCTAGTATCGGGTGTGGGGTGGAATTCTTTTCTCTTGGAGCCGGCTTTCCAGGCCGCCCCCTATGGGTATGATAACGCTACCCCGTGTGCCTGGCGTCTCATGTCGGGCCGATCGCGCTCACCTCTTCACACGACTTTTGTTTCCCCAACACTTTCGCCCTATCTCACCTTCACTCTCATCCTAACTCTCTCACATTCGGACCTCCCCGTCCCTTACTCAGCCTCTTATTCTCCCCCCCCACACTAGAATTGCGTTCGCACTCTCTCCTCACTTCGCACTCTTATTCCGATTCTCAACCCCACTTTGACTGTTTTATCTCTCTTGACGAACCTCCCCCCCCTTTCGTGCCGTCGCACTCAAGAAGCGTGAAGTTGTCAGTTGTCTCGTCCATAGTGCCATAGTCAATTGTCCCCCAGTCCCAGTAGCTAATTGAGAAAGGTTGTATGACTATAGTACTTACTCCAGACGCATGTATTTACTGCTAATCACTACGTACGTACATACAAATTGCACTTATATAGTTATTTGCATTAATTAAATTTATACTTAATAGTTCGTACGTTACATGCGGCGCCTTCCAGGCGCACCACTTCCCAGTCTCAGTCTCATTCCCTCGTCTCCGGGAACTTATCTGTTCCTCCTCACGTCCTCTTCCCTGGCCCGTTTCTTGGTTATCACTGCTCCTCTGGCATCATCCGCTTTCTGCTTCCGGACCTTCGCTGCCACTTCCTTGCTGATCCCGGTCGTCGGCTCCTTGGGCGCTGGTGTTATTAAAGCCCGATACCGCTTCGCCGGTGGCCCCTCAGAATGGCCTGGTTGTCTCCCTCGTGTGGCGTCCCATAGGATCATTTTCATTGCCTTTGGTACGTGTTCCGCCAAGAAATCCCTAAACTCCCTCCGGTTCTCTGGTGTCCACCTGTCCAGGTACCGTTGCGTGTTCATAACTCCGGCGAACGATGCCGCCGTAGCTACCTCTTGATAGGTAAACGGTAACCTTCGCTTTATGATTTCCATGTGGGTCTCCTGGTTTATGAGGAAGAAACCCCACTTGAACTCTTGGGCCTTCATGCGCTGGCGCGTCATGGCCCCGACGTCGGCCCACTCCTCGAACCTCGTGAACTTCTCCTCGTCGCTCATCCAGTCGCACTCCCGCCCGTAGTGTCCCCGAAAGTGGCACTTTGGACATCGGTTATGCAACCGTGGACACGCCCCCATCCTGTGACTTGGTTCTCTACAATAGAGACAAAAGGTTCCCCGTTGGAACCGGTATAGGCAGCTGCTTTCCTGATGGGTCTGTCTCCCACAGTAGTCGCAGCCGAGTACCAATGTCTCGCGTCCCACCTCGTCCTTCGTCCCAAGCGATCTCCGCGGTCTATGGAGTCGCTGGTAGGCGAACTTCTCTACGTTGCTCTCCCTGTTTACGTCTATCTCTCCGCCCCTCTCGGGCATCGTCTCCCCGAATACTATCCGTGGTGCCGTCCCCGGTTGCTCGCCCAACCTGATGGTGCTCCCCGCGAAATCCATCGCCGGCCCCTCGTGCACCCAGGTCCGCTTGCCGGATCTGTTCCAGAAGGCCCTCGCCCCACTGGCCGTCACCACCCTTCCGCCAACCCAGTCCGTGTCCGAGTGGCCTATCCTCTCGATGGGCGGTATCTCTCCGAACTCGTCGTCGTCGTCCTCCTCTTCTGGTAGTGTCTCCAATCCCGGTATCCCGGTGGATCCACTATGTCCCTTCCCGCCTTGGCTCTCGCCCGTAGCTCTCCATCCCTCTAGCTCCCTTAACTTCCTTGGCGGTTGGTCGCCCTCGGCGCCCGCTGGTATGGGCATCGCGTGCAACCCTGACGTCGACTGTTTCGGCGATCCCACCGTCCATCCCAATTCTCGCCCTAGAGACTCCCCCGAACTCCCCGACGAAGTCCAATGAAGTTCGTCTAGGCCCGCCTGTTCCTCGAAGCCGTAACTCTGTGCCCTGGCCTCCTCTTCCCTCTCCTCTGCTTCTATCCTCTCCCGTCTAGCGACTTCTTCCAGTCGCTTTGCTTCCCGTCTATCCATCTCTAGCTGCTCCCATCTCTGATACGGTGTATCCGTCTCCCCATCTACCAGATGTCGGCTGTTGTAGTACACCGACTCGCCCTTCAGCCCCGGGTGGTCTACCAGACCGTCAAAGGCCGTCTTAAAGGCTCTCCTGTAGCTTAGGGGTGATCCCGATAACAGAAATGCCCCTGGTTCCCTTTCGATAACTACGGTCATGAATAAGTTAAGTAAACTTATCATCATCCAGTCCTCCTGCAGGATATATCGCTTCTGATATACCTTTATCGCTCCTCTGCGAAACTGATATACCTCCTGCTTTCCCGGTCTCGCTCCCCACTTCAGCGAGTTCTCTAGTTCTGCTCCGTATTCTTCCCTAAACTTCCCCCAATCCATTGGTTTGTGGCATACGAGCCCCAATAATTGGCCCATCGCCACCGCCCCGCATTGGCCTGAATTCTCGACCACCCCCAATCCATCCGGTGCCGTCATAGCCATAAAGACTTTCTGCATATCCAGGAGGTTGGTGGCGTCCGGACCGATGATCCTCTCCGCGTCCTCGCGAATCGCCGATCCCACTTTCGTCGTCGACTTCTCTCTTACTAAGACCTGTACCGCTTTCGGCAGTCGGTCTAATTTCGGCCCGTCCTTCTTCCCGTACGTCCCTAGGTCGAATAAGAAGATGTCCCCATTTGGCGCTGCCAAATGCAAGAGTATGGTCCTGGCCGACCCTGCCGTTCCTCGTCTCGAACCCGCTTCGTCTTCCACGGTTCCCTCGTCATCTAGGATCATATATCCTCCTCTGTTGACGGACTCTATGAATCTTTTCCAGTCCTTCCTCGGCGATTCCCTCGGATACTTCGGAATCCCGAACTTCGCCTCGTCTCCTTTCACTACGTAGTGGAAGTGTTGGAAGATCGCGTTGTCCAGCGACGGCGTCCCGTAGGTCCCGACCAACCGCTGTTCGTGCGCCTCCCGGAAGTGATCCTGCAGCGCTCGTGCCGCGTGACCCCTTTCCAACCTCTCGTAGTATCCTCTCGTCTTCTCCTCCGGGTGTCTTTCGGTGAAATCCACCAATATTTCTTTTCCTCCTGACTCCGCCTTTCTCTTCCTGATCAGCTTACTCGCCATTCCGAACACTACACTCGCTCACCTGCAGGGTGGTGCCTTACCAAGGCGCAATACAGATGAGTGATGTATTGAGATGTTTCCTACAGTTCGATAATGGCCTACTTTTCTACTTAACTGCGCCTTTCAAGCTTAATTTAATCTAATTAATTTCGGAGCTAGTAAATCAGCCTAATTTACAATTTCCGTCCGTTACTTTTATTATGTTCTAGAACGACTTTCTTTGTGTTACCACTATTTTTCGATTTTTAGCCCTATTCTATTTATTTATTTATTTTGCTTTGATTCTACTGTCCTACTACTTACTACTGCCTATGGATTTATTCTATTCTCTCTCTGATCCATATTCTGGCCTACTCAGTGGGCCTATGTAGTACAGCAGTATGCGTCGTGTGGCCACACGATTTATCCAGCTGCACTCATATGCCCCCCTCTCGCTACTAACTCTGCTTACTGCTATCTAATATCTATATCCTATTTTACCCCTTTTACCTCTTACTCTCTCTTTCTAACTAATGGTACTACGTACCCTCTAACTCTAACTCTAACTAGGTACCACGTACCTACTAACTCTAACTCTATCGGTACTACCTACCCTTTAACTCTAACTCTATCTAGGCATTACGTACCCTCTAACTCTAACTCTAACTAGGTACTACGTACCTACTAACTCTCTAACTATCGGTACTACGTACCCTCTAACTCTAACTAACTATTGGTACTACGTACCTACTAACTCTAACTCTATCGGTACTACCTACCCTCTAACTCTAACTCTAACTAGGCATTACGTACCCTCTAACTCTAACTCTAACTAGGTACTACGTACCTACTAACTCTCTAACTATCGGTACTACGTACCCTCTAACTCTAACTAACTATTGGTACTACGTACCTACTAACTCTAACTCTATCGGTACTACCTACCCTCTAACTCTAACTCTAACTAGGCATTACGTACCCTCTAACTCTAACTCTAACTAGGTACTACGTACCTACTAACTCTAACTCTAACTAGGTACTACGTACCTACTAACTCTAACTCTAACTAGGTACTGCGTACCTACTAACTCTCTAACTATCGGTACTGCGTACCTACTAACTAACTAACTCTAGGTACTACGTACCTACTAACTAACTAACTCTAGGTACTACGTACCTACTGACTCTCTAACTATAGGTACTACGTACCTACTAACTAACTAACTCTAGATACTACGTACCTACTAACTAACTAACTCTAGGTACTACGTACCCTCTAACCAACTAACTTTTATTTATTTTATTTTATTTTATTTTATTTGTGTGGGAAGGGCGTCTCGCCCTCAATCCCACCCCCCTCAGTCCAAAACTTGGACGACTAAACTTCACTCTAACCCCGCTTTAAGGTGCCCCTTCTAGAAGACAGCATTTACCTACTGCTCTCCTGTAGGTTTTTCTGTCTTTCGCACCTATCTTTCCACCTATCCGCACTTCTACCGATCGGACTCTTCCGTCCTCGTCGGAGTAGGTGCCTACAACTCTCGCCAACCGCCATTGGTTGTTGATGATAGTATCATCCGTGACGATTACGAGATCTCCCTCTCTCAACTCCCTGTTTGGCTTCCTCCACTTGCTTCGCTTATGGAGCGTGGGTAGGTATTCTTCTACCCACCTCCTCCAATACTCTGCGCTAATTGCTTTAGCTACTTTCCAACTTTGGCGGGAGTGTATATCATCTGGGTCTACACCCCGCATATCTATGGTCGCTGGCCTTTCCATCAGGAAATGGCTAGGCGTCAACACGTCTAATGACTCAGGGTCATCATTCTCCGGGTATAGCGGTCTGCTATTAATGATCCCCTCGCACTTCGCAAGTACTGTCCGTAAGACGTCTTCAGTGACCATGTGGGTGTTCATCAGCTTCGTCATTAGACGTTTTGAACTGCCCACGAGTCTCTCGACGCATCCTAATGTATGTGGTGCATACGGCGTCCTTCTCTCCCACTTCACTTGTCGTCTCCTCATGGCCGCCCTGACTTCTTCTCCCTCCAAGATGTCTAAGGCCTCTGCCATCTCACTCTCTGCGCCCACAAAGTTGGTGCCGTTGTCGCTGTATATCACCGCGATCGTCCCACCTTTGCGGTCCCTAAACCTTTCTAAGGCGTTAATGAATGCTGATGCGGTTGCATCTTGGGCGAGTTCTATCCCTACCGCCCGCGTATTGTTGCATATGAAGATAATACCGTAGCGTTTCTCCGTGTGTCGCATCACCTTGATCTTTATCGGCCCGAACATGTCCACACCGCAATGCGTAAATGGCGGGTCGTGCTGTCTTACCCTACTCGCCGGTAGTGGCGCCATCTCCTGTACGGCTCGTTCCTTCTTCGCTCGTCGGCAGGTCTGGCACTGCCCCACTACCGCTTTAACCTTCTTTCTTAATTGTTTGACCCAATAGGTCCTCCTTATCTCTGTGAGGGTTCGGTTGGTGCCCCCATGCAGTATCGATTTGTGGGAGTCCCATATGATCTGGTGGACTATAGGCGATCCTGTGGGAATGATGATGGGTTTCGGTGGCACGACTATACTGTTGTTATATCCCACCCTAGAATTCATTACTAGGATCCCATCCTCGTTTAGTTGTGGCGACAGCGTGATCAACTCGCTATCCCGTCGGAGATGTTGTTGGTTACCGACACGTTCCACCTCGTCGCCGTAGTTCTTGCGTTGTTCATAGCGGATCACTGCCTTGGCCGCTCCTTCCAGATCTATGGTTATCCTGGTCTTCTTGTCCTTGCCGACTCCCGCAAGGAAATTCCCAAAGGCTCTCCAGTACGCCACTAGTTTCTTGGTCTTATACCAACTGGAACTGTAGCTGAGGAGTTTATCCGTCGGGTTGTCGCATAGTTCCCTTCCTGGTTGCACGTCCCTAATCTCCCTCACCATCTGGGAGTATATCTCTTCTCCCTCTGAATCTCCCTCTCCTTCTGATATTACTTCCGAGCCCGGGTCCACCTTCCTCATCGGCGGCCAGGCCTCCCTATCACTCAGGAATTGTGGCCCATGTTGCCACAATTCTTCCTTCTTCAGGAAAGTGTGGCGTTCCACGCCCCTCGACAGTAAGTCCGCTGGGTTCTGATCTGTTGGGCAGTAGTGCCACCTTTCCAGTTCTGTGCCCGCCCTTATTTCGTCCACTCTATTCGCGACGAATATCGGGTATCTCGTCTTTTCGTTGTGTAGCCAACCAAGCACTACCATGGAGTCCGTCCAGTAGTGTGTCTCCACTATGTTGGGAATTGTATCCACTAGGTAGGCTGTGGCTCTAACTCCTAGTCTCGCAGCTGTCAATTCTAACTTGGGAACAGATGCTGAATCTGGCGGCGTTGACTTAGCTTTGCTGAAGGCTAGTCTGGGCTTGTGAGGCCCCTCTCGTTGTACTAAATAGAGTGCCGCTCCGTATGCCTCTAACGACGCGTCGGAGAACATATGTAGGTCCAGATTCGTCATGTTCCCGTCCGGGAAATACACTCGCGGCATGTTGTATGTTCCCATCCTCTCCAAGTCTCCTGTCCATTTGCTCCACTGTTTCCTGATGTCTTCTGGTACCTCTACGTCCCACTCATCCTTCAACTTATATACTCTCTTGAGTATCTGTTTCCCCGTGACTAGTAATGGGGATGCTAGGCCTAAGGGATCGTATATTCTTGCTATATATGATACGTAACCCCTCTTCGTATGGGTGTCTGCGCCCTCCTGGCTCAGCTGATACTTCAGTTCGTCTGTTTTTCTATCCCACACGATTCCCAACGCCTTCTGCTGGGATTCCGTTCTCTTAATCGCCATGTCCTGTCCTTTGGCTGTTGTAGGGTTGTCCATGGTCGATTCTGGTTTCTTGTCTTCTATTTCCTTGATGAATTCTTCTGAACTGGATTGGAATTTGGTCAGGTTGAAGCCGGATCCTTTCAGGATGTCGCGAACCTCGCGCCCTGTTTCCAGTATCTCCTCAACCGTATTTCCAGACTCCATGCCGTCGTCTACGTAGAAACCACGTCTGATCATATCGACGGCCCTACTGCTATATCTATCCTCCTTCCCCTTTACCGTGTCTCTCACTGCCATAGTCGTCGTAAATGAGGACGACTTGGCCCCCATGTTTTGTACTACCATCTTATATGCCGGTATTATAGGCGGTTCTTCCTCGCCGTTATACCATAAGAAGCGTTGACTATCGCTATCTTCCTCTGTTACTCGGACTTGGTTGAACATGCCTTCTATGTCACACGTGAAGGCGTGTTTCCCATTCCTAAATCTAAGTAGTACTTCTATGCCCGAATTGTATATGTTTGGGCCCTCTAGTAGGTAATCGTTTAAGCACTTTCCGTCGGTCTTTGCCGATGCATCGACTACCATCCTCAGTTTACCTTTCTTTGGGTCTAATGCTACGTGGAGTGGCAGGTAGTATGTCCTGTCAGTGTTCGGTTCGTCGACCGGTAACTCCACGGCCCATCCCTTCTCGACGTACTTCCTGATCGTTTTGTGAATATACTCGTTCTTCTCGGGGCTCCGTTGTAGTGTTTGTTTCAGCTTTCGGAGTCTCGTGAGTACCATCCTTCTGTTATCGGGTAGCGGTATCTTCGGTAGTTTCCATACCATTCCTATTGTATACCGCCCCTCATCACACGTCATCGATTCCTCCACGCTCTGTAGAGCCTGTTTGTCTTCTACCGAGGTCCCGACCCCGGTCTCTTTCAGTCCCTCGAAGTCCTGTCTGAGCAGTCTTTTAAGCTGCTCCTCTGCTCCCTCGTCACCCATTTCCTGCATTGTTCCCGCGAACATGCATCCTGATGTCTCCGACATCCTGAATGGTATCTTGCTCTTAATTGGACCACTCAGCGTCCACCCGAATGGCGTTAATATGGCCACCGGGTCGCTCTGCTTGTCTTCGCCGAAGACCGTCTGCATTCTCTCGTGGGCCGTTGGGCAGTCCATGCCTACTATGATGGATACCTTCCTAACGTCCACGTCTGGGATTGAGAAGTCAATGTTGTCCAGGAATTTGTATTGCTCGACCTCGATGTTGGTTGGCCGCCTGGCATTGATGTTAATTGACTCTATTACTTGGATGGGGTCGATGGTCGCCCCATAATCGCATCCTGGTGCCACTGCTGCAATTGCGCACCGTCCTGTCCTCATCTCTAGGATCTCGTCCTTGCTAGAGATGGTTGTCACCGCCATCCTGCTTGGCCTCGTTCTCAACCCAATTTCTTCGGCTATCCATTCCTCAACTAGTGTGAAGGCAGCTCCACTATCAACCAGCATTAGTGTTGTTACTGATCGATTGCCTTCCCCGATTACTCGTACTGGTACTACTCCAAGTAGCACTGTTCCTCTCTTCTTCGCCCCTACTGTGCTCGTTGCCATCGTCTGGCCTCTCCTTTGGCCAAACTTGACCGGCTTCTCTTGGCATTCCCTGGCCTTGTGTCCACTCTTTACACATCGCGAGCAGATTTTATTGCTCGACGCGTAATCTATCTGATCTTGCCTCGGTAGCGCCTGCCAGTACCTGCAGTTCATGGTTTTATGAAGCGCATTTGCGTGTAACTGGCATTTGCTCTTTGGGTCGTAGCCCTCTTTATACAATGCGTTGCGTATCGCAGTTATATTCGTACCAAAGTCCCTACTATTCTTATTGACTGGGTTTGACCTACTGGACGTACTGGGGTTATGTTTATTCATGTTGTTATTGTTCCCCTGTCCGTCCCTTGATGTCGTCTTATCTTCGCCTGTCTGTGGACTTGCAGTCCCCTGCGTCGCTGCATATGGCAATGATTGCCTGAGTCTCGGTAACGCGTTCGATGTATTGTGCTCTGGTTTGGGCCTGTAATGATCTGTCTTTGGTCCCTTTCCCAGGCTATCTTCACTATAGACTGGGTCCGTTATTAGTTCAGCCTCGTAATTTAAGAAGTTTGACATTTCTTCTAAACATGGTTCCGCACCCTTCTTGTCTCGGGTGGAGAAAGCGACCTTCCTCCATTTGTTGCGCAGCCAGCTCGGTAGTGCCTGCGCTATCGTGGTGATGTTATTGGACGCGTTAAGTTCGTATGGCGCGTCTAGCGTCTTCAGCACGATCAGCGCCTTCTCGACTTTGTTAGCAAACGTCTTAATGCTAACGGGATTATCCTGTAGGCCACCCGATGTTATGCCTCTCAGCGTCTGCCTGATGATCTTGGCCGGGTGCCCGTATTCCCTATCCAGTGCCCGCCATGCTGTCGTGAAGCCGCCCTCTATTCCCTGGTATTGCCTCACGATATCGTATGCTGGGCCTCCCGTGTACACTTGTAGATACTTTAGGCACTCCGCCTGCGTCAAGTTTTTTGTTAGTATTTCGTTACTATACATTCGCCGAAACTGTAAGTATTCTTCCGGCCTGCTCCCATCGTATTTGAACGGTTCCACGGGTGGTAATTCGATCCTCGTTTTCAACGCATCGATCAACGTGGCCATCCCCATTGCCTGCGCTTCTAATGGATTCGACGGGTGCTGTATAGTTTCCCTTGTCTGGTGCGGTTCGTCCGTCCTATTTCTTGATCTTCTCTGACTCGGATATGTCATCGGGGGTAGCGGCCCCCTCCATATGTCTGTATCGCACGACCTGTTTTCATCTAGGGGTCTCGTTGTTCTTGTTCCTGTCGGGGTATATTGTTGATATTGTGATGGGGGAATGTCACCCTGTCCCCCCCCCCACCGGTATGTCTGGTACTGGGGTTGATGTTAATATGTTGGGGCCCATACACCTATCCGCAATAATTCCCCCCTCCCCTGGGTATATGTTATGTCCCTGCATGCTGTAGTCATACTGCTGTGCTGGTACCGGTATAGGCCTATCAGCTTCTGGCCTACTCGCCGGTATGTATTCCGCGACTTCCGGGTTTAATCCCGTTGTCCGCGCTATCCTATCGCCTACATTGCCTCTCTCAGTATGGCCTACGGTATGTGCAGTAAGACCTACAGTATGCCCTACAGTCTGCATGTGTTGCTCGGGATCGAAGTTTATTCTTCTCGAATAATCCTCCCCGCGGCTACCGTATTCTCGATCGGTAGGTATATTCCGTCGGAAAGTTTCTCTTCGACCCCCCTCTCCACTGTTTTCATCTTCGTACCGGTACATCGCGTACCCCTCTCTCGGCGTGTAATGCGTCTCACCGGATCGCATCCCTCCGGGGCGACGGCAATCTCCCGGAGTCCGACCCCACTGACTCTCCGTTCTCATCTCGACTACCGACGGCTCGCTGTCCATCCTCACTCTTCTATCGTTTGCGGCGATACTTCTACTACTCTCTTCCTCTCTTCTCCTATCAGTGGAATATTCCCGCTCACGAGATCTCTCGTCGACCTCCCGGTTAAACCCCACTGTTCTTCTTTCCTCCTCTGATCGGGCTCGACGCTCCGTCTGCCCTCCCGCGACGTCAACCTGTCTTTCCCTGCTCGATCGCACGTCGCTGGGGATACTCGCAATCCCCCTATTACTTTCCGTCGCCGGTTGTTGCGGTTTACCTTGTTCGGCCCTCGCATTATCCGCTGACGGCTGTGGGACACTCTCTGCCCCCCCCCCCTCTCACCGCTAACTCTCTGTTGTGGGGCCCTCGTAGCCCCCCCCCCACTCGCTACATCTAACTTCGCTACCTCTCTCCCCGCTATTATATGTCTCTCTAGTCGACACATCAACCCTACCACAGTCGGGTCTATTCACCCCCGCCTCTCCCTCTGCTATTGCGTGGCCTTCCAGGCCCTCTACTCCCTGCCTACCAACTACGCGGCCTACCAGGCCCTCTGCCCCCTGTCTACTAACTACGTGGCCTACCAGGCCCTCTGCTCCCTGTCTACTAACTACGTGGCCTACCAGGCCCTCTGCTCCCTGTCTACTAACTACGTGGCCTACCAGGCCCTCTGCTCCCTGTCTACTAACTACGTGGCCTACCAGGCCCTCTGCTCCCTGGTTACGTAGGCCCGACGTGTCTACACTAATAACACCCATATTGGAAACGGAATTAATTTGCTCGCCCAAAACAAAATCGTTTGTATTACTCTGGGCGGCCACGTTATCCGAATTATTTTGTAAATTCGGATTTAGGTCATTATTTAAATTATTCGAATTATTTTGCGTGATCGCGTTATTTAAATTATTTTGTAGGTTCGAATTTGGATTATTATTTTGATTATTTGAATTATTTTGCGTAACTACATCAATATTAGAATTATCTCCTACATTAACACTAGGATTGTTCTGATTTAAATTTAAATTACTACCACTAGGTAAAGTATTTCCTGCAATAAAGGTTTGATTAGTGTTGTCCCATACGGTATTATCAATATTAACAACGCCTACTGTACCATCATTATTATTACCCCCCCCGCCCGTACGGTCACACCAGTTTTGGGTCTGTCGTGCAGTCCCTGTCAGTGGGGCATTAATAAATGTATCTACGGCCCTCGGCTCCTCAAAAATACTCGAGCCGGCCCCGCTTTCAGACACTCCTGCCCGCGCCCGTTCCAAATCGCGCGCGTGTACAGCTGTATACCCTAGGAGTTTCTCTCGCCGTTTCTCTAACTCTATTCGGCCACTCTCCACTCTTGTTACTTTCTCGCTAGACTCCCGTTCTCTCTGCTCGACCAATTCCATCTCTCTCACAATCCCCTCTCTTCTTCTCGCCTTACGCTCTTTGCGTTCACTTTCCTCTCTCGCCTCACGCTCCCTGCGTTCACTTTCCTCTCTCGCCTCACGCTCCCTGCGTTCCGCCTCGCGTTTCTCGCGTTCCGCCTCGCGTTCCCTCTCTTCCCTCAACTCTATCTCGTCATACTCCCTAAGGTTCCTCGCGGCCCTTTCGCCCCTTTCCCTTAACTCTTTAATCGACACCGCTTCCCTCTCTAGCATCACTCTCCCCTCCTCTAGCCGTCTACCTACTTCTCTATTAGCTTCCACCGCTAGATTGAGACGGTGTCTGGCCTCTATCTCTCTCACCCGTCTTTCTTTTACGGAGGATGTAACAGACTTATCGGTTGTAACGGATTCCCTCCGCCTTCCCGACCCACTGGCTCTCCCCCGCTTCCCGGAACTTTCTCCGACCGACGAGGCCGAATCCTCGGAGTTAACCTCGGATTCGCCCCCTTCGAGTCCCCTCCAACCCACCGGTTTTATTCCCCGGGCATCGACCGAGTATGGCCCTATGTACACTGGCCCTACACTAGGTTCCATACCCCCACACTCCCATAGTTCCAATAGTTCCACGGCAATCTCATGTGCCCTCGTTTCGGCTAGCTCTCTCTGCTCAAAGTGTATTAGATAACTAAAGTGTTTATCCGACTCACCTAGTCGCTTCCTCAGTCTCACCTCGTCTACCTTCGCCCCTTTCTTCTTGGCATCGTTTAGTATCCTCCGGGTTGCGATGTAAGCGCGTCGGAGTCGCTGAGAAACCCCGACGTCCTCGTCGCCGACTTCTCCCCTGTCCCTCCGGGTTCGACGTCGTACCGGCGGCTCCACCGTCGCCGTTCCGGTGGGCCGCCCGCCGCCCTCGGCCTGTAGCTGGCCGGCGACATCGGTACCGATCTTTATTCCGTCTCTTCGCGTCCGGCGTCGCACCGTCGGCCCCACCGTCACCGTTTCGGTGGGCCGCTCGTCGCCCTCGGCCGGTAGCTGGCCGGCGACATCGGCGCGCCGTTCTCCGTCCCGTGTCGACTCCGCTCTTTCTCCCTCCTTCTCGCTCTCCCTTTCTCTTGGTTCGGCTTCGAGCTCCAGGCCCCCCTCATCCTCGACTTCCGGTCCGCCCACTATCGATGGCTCCGGCGTCGCGGGCCTGTATCGTTTGGTCGCGGCCTCGCGGATCGTTAGGTCTTCGTCCGGGGTCCGCGGTGGTGTCTCGCCCGAATCGCTCATCTCTCTTCTGCAGATTTCGGTGGCTAGTGTTTATAGAGTTTGTCTAGGGCGGCAGCTGGCTTTAGTTACTGAGTTTAGCTGGGGAAGCAGCACCGATTTAGTTACTGTGACGGGATCCAAGAGGGATCCCGATTTATCCGGTTGTGGTAATTTAGTCCACGCGTCCCCGCCGTGTATAAGGATGAAATAAAGTGACTGAGTTCTGAAGTTCGGTGTATAATAGGAGGTTATAAGATATAGATATTGTGAATGTGTACAAGGCGGGATACGGTAACTAAAGTCCCGTGATCCCCTAACTAAACTAATTGGCTGTACCCTACGCTAGCACTGCTGCACTGTGATAACTGAATAGGTAATATTACTGCCAAGTGGCTATACTGCACGGTTGGCCTAATTGCTACTCAATCGATGCCATTCCCCCCTCTGATTGGTTAATACCCTTGTTGGCGCCCCGTGGAGTATTCCCGTTCACTCCACTGTGTTCTCTCTGGGTTAGGGGTTTGGCCCCTGACCCTCTATTGTGTGCTTCCTTCCCACTCTTATTGGGATGGCGCGAGTTGGTTAATTGCCCAATCTCGCGGCTCCCAATATTGCTTATCGGCTTACAACTTTATGGGGTGTTGGCGGGATTGAATAAGCTAACATTCATGTGCCACCTTGTGAACAGATCCCAAATTCATTTTGTGACATCATCCATGACGCATATATACAGTACGTCATATGTCCACTGCACAATGTCTTAAAAAATATAAAAAATATAACGAGATTCAGCTTTGTAATTGTGCCAGAATATGAAATCTATAATAAAGTTATGGTGAGTGTGAACCAGAAAACACCAGGCACAACCCAAAGGCTCTTCTCTCTTGGCTATAACATGTAAAACAGGGATGTCGCCACACTGACTCCCAAGGGAGTACACTCCATAACTACCCAATACTTTTTTACTCCCCACATAGAAGCAGTTTCCATTTTACCTTTGGCATTTCACTGACACACTAATCTTGCCTCAACCCAGAACCACCCTGCAGACACACCAACCTTGCCTCAACGCAGCACCACCCTGCAGACACACCAACCTTGCCTCCACCCAGCACCACCCTGCAGACACACCAACCTTGCCTCCACCCAGCACCACCCTGCAGACACACAAACCTTGCCTCCACCCAGCACCACCCTGCAGACACACCAACCTTTTCTCCACATAGGCACCACCCTGCAGACACACCAACCTTGCCTCCTCCCAGCACCACCAGGCAGACACACCAACCTTGCCTCCACCCAGCACCACCCTGCAGACACACAAACCTAGCCTCCACCCAGCACCACCCTGCAGACACGCCAACCTCGCCTCCACCCTGCAGACACACCAACCTTGCCTCCACCCAGCACCACCCTGCAGACACACCAACCACGCCTCCACCCTGCAGACACACAAACCTCGCCTTCACCCTGCAGACACACCAACCCTGCAGACACACAAGACACCCTGCAGTGTGGAATTTCTACAGCCTTTACTCGGATTTGATACTGCACTACTGGAATGCACCAACTGGAATGGCGCATATTTGCGTCACTGACTCATTTAGGTAAACTGCCATTGGTACAGTAGGTTGTCAGTGAGGCATATATGCGTCACGATTACATATTTTTGTTGACACATGAACACAACCTATTTTATGGTTTTATAGCACTCAAAGTGAATGGAATCCCCATAATTTATAAATATTAGCGTGACAATTTGTGAGATTCCACACATATAAAGTGACAGTCAAAGTGTTGAAAAATTTAAATACTTTCGTATGGCGAATAAGATATTAATAATCGAATGGTTTATCTAGAACGTATTCGCGCGGGTGTTTCAAATTCGCACCCACTCATATGTTCAACAGGGACAGGATCAGAAGCATAAACAATTACTACAGTTCTTCGAAATAATTTAATAGTAAATAATATAGGCCTGTATATGTAAATAAGTAAATAACTATAATTAATAAATAATTTGAATCACTAATGAAGTATCACTCAATCAGCATACTGTGATAGTAGCAGTAGCAGTGAGCATACTGTAGCAGTAGTCAGTGAGCAAACTGTAGCAGTGTAGCAGTATCAGTGAACAAACTATAGCAGTAGCCAGTGAGCATACTGTAGTAGTAGAAGTGAGCATACCATACATAACATTAAGCAGTGAGAATTTTTAGCAGTTGCAGTGAGCTTAGAGTAGTAGTAGCAGTGTACACACTAATCGTAGTAGCAGTGCGCACACTGTAGCATTAAGCATATACTTTTGTAGCAGTAGCAGTGGGCATACTGTAGCATTATCAGTGAGCATACTGCAGGCGGTATCAGTGATCATAATGTAGTAGTAGCAGTTAGCATACTATAGGCGGTAGCAGTTAGCATAATGTAGCAGAAGCAGTGAGCATACTGTAGTAGTAGCAGTGAGCATACTGCGTAGGCAGTAGCAGTAAGAATACTGTAGGCGGTAGCAGTGAGAACACTGTAGGCGGTAGTAGTGAGCATAATTTAGCAGTAGCAGTGAGCATACTGTAGGCAGTAGCAGTGAGAATACTGTAGGCGGTAGCAGTGAGAACACTGTAGGCGGTAGTAGTGAGCATAATTTAGCAGTAGCAGTGAGCATACTGTAGGCAGTAGCAGTAAGAATACTGTAGGCGGTAGCAGTGAGAACACTGTAGGCGGTAGTAGTGAGCATAATTTAGCAGTAGCAGTGAGCATACTGTAGGCAGTAGCAGTAAGAATACTGTAGGCGGTAGCAGTGAGAACACTGTAGGCGGTAGTAGTGAGAACACTGTAGGCGGTAGTAGTGAGCATAATTTAGCAGTAGCAGTGAGCATACTGTAGGCAGTAGCAGTGAGAATACTGTAGGCGGTAGCAGTGAGAACACTGTAGGCGGTAGTAGTGAGAACACTGTAGGCGGTAGTAGTGAGCATAATTTAGCAGTAGCAGTGAGCATACTGTAGGCAGTAGCAGTAAGAATACTGTAGGCGGTAGCAGTGAGAACACTGTAGGCGGTAGTAGTGAGAACACTGTAGGCGGTAGTAGTGAGCATAATTTAGCAGTAGCAGTGAGCATACTGTAGGCAGTAGCAGTGAGAATACTGTAGGCGGTAGCAGTGAGAACACTGTAGGCGGTAGTAGTGAGAACACTGTAGGCGGTAGTAGTGAGCATAATTTAGCAGTAGCAGTGAGCATACTGTAGGCAGTAGCAGTGAGAATACTGTAGGCGGTAGCAGTGAGAACACTGTAGGCGGTAGTAGTGAGCATAATTTAGCAGTAGCAGTGAGCATACTGTAGGCAGTAGCAGTAAGAATACTGTAGGCGGTAGCAGTGAGAACACTGTAGGCGGTAGTAGTGAGAACACTGTAGGCGGTAGTAGTGAGAACACTGTAGGCGGTAGTAGTGAGCATAATTTAGCAGTAGCAGTGAGCATACTGTAGGCAGTAGCAGTAAGAATACTGTAGGCGGTAGCAGTGAGAACACTGTAGGCGGTAGTAGTGAGAACACTGTAGGCGGTAGTAGTGAGCATAATTTAGCAGTAGCAGTGAGCATACTGTAGGCAGTAGCAGTGAGAATACTGTAGGCGGTAGCAGTGAGAACACTGTAGGCGGTAGTAGTGAGAACACTGTAGGCGGTAGTAGTGAGCATAATTTAGCAGTAGCAGTGAGCATACTGTAGGCAGTAGCAGTAAGAATACTGTAGGCGGTAGCAGTGAGAACACTGTAGGCGGTAGTAGTGAGAACACTGTAGGCGGTAGTAGTGAGCATAATTTAGCAGTAGCAGTGAGCATACTGTAGGAAGTAGCAGTGAGAATACTGTAGGCGGTAGCAGTGAGAACACTGTAGGCGGTAGTAGTGAGAACACTGTAGGCGGTAGTAGTGAGCATAATTTAGCAGTAGCAGTGAGCATACTGTAGGCAGTAGCAGTGAGAACACTGTAGGCGGTAGTAGTGAGCATAATTTAGCAGTAGCAGTGAGAATACTGTAGGCGATAGCAATGAGAATACAGTAGGCGGTAGCAGTGAGAATACTGTAGGCGGTAGCAGTGAGCTTTGGTATTCTATTATACAGTATAGTTTTACATGCAGAATGTATGCAGCTATACATCTGTACAGGCATGCCTATCAATAAAACCGGCCCTCATTCAGTGTAGAGAAAGAAAATAATACATTAATGTTATTACCGTGCCGTTACCATACGAATGTATTAAATAATTAAATCTCTTAAAAAAATATGGATGTAATTAAATGTTTATGTTTGAAATACACAGTAAAATAATTTTATTCGAAAATGGAAATATATGAAACTCCGAAGGTAGGGAAGAATGTATCAAATTTACTGTATAATTGTTTTCGGCGGGTGACTTTTTAAGGAGAATGGGAATTCGGTTAGTGTCTATATGAAACGGCGCAGGAATCAGGCCTGTTGTACAGTAGTTGTACCGGTAAAAGTAAACAGGTACCCAGTAGATCGGCTATTAGAGCAAGGCCATTTAAATAACAGGCCATGACAAGGACCTAGCCTGCGAAATTATCGTAGGCTGACTGCTGAATTATCAAATATTATATTCTCCACGAATCCACGTATCGTTACGAATCGTTATCTACGTTTATTAGAGACACCAGAGTTGGGCAGGGTGTAAGGGGGGGGGGGGGGGGGGGGGGGGTGAGCAAGAACTACCCACCCACATTGTCACAAACTACCGACTGCAGACTGTATGTAGCAGTGCAGTCGAAGTAAATTAAAATCTCAAAAATCAAAATAAGTTGATTTTTGGAACCCAATTGTGTTTTTCAAATTTGGCACTTAAAAATAAGAATTATGTACTAAATAGAATAATGTACTGTATATTGTGTAGCGAATTATCTTCAGGTCAACTATGATTATCAACTTTGCAATTCCGAACGCAAGTTGATAAATAGTGATTTTCTTTCCTAATAATAACTATTCATGTTTGTCCCACAAATACCCGGTACTCATCATCAAGCGCTAAGCGTATGTACCGGAATCTGCGATTAATCATAATCGCCGGTAACGCTTTACGTAATTGAACGGAATCAAGTTTTATTCGATGATCGTTGTTCCTTCCACAATTCGCCAAGAGAAACCCGAGTTAGGGATGAGAGGCTAAGATTTAGGGTCGGACGACATCCGAGCGGATCGGCTCGGAGCAGGATGGATCGGCACTTCTGCACAGACGATAAATGTCAACCTCACTAAACCGCGTGTTAAACGAGGAGTCTTTCATTTAATTAAATATTTCCATTTTCGAAAAAAATTTAATAGGCCTACTTCAAGTCAAAATCTAGCACTTAATGAAATTACAGTCCTCGTCTCTATTAAAGTCTTGTGGACGCACGGATTTTATAAAGCTTCGCAATGTAATCATATAAAGTCCTAGATAAAATATCTCGAAATAAAAAGTTATTTCCACATGAATCATCAATCGTGAATTGACGTTAGTTAAAACATAAATTAAAACACGCAATAGAAAATAGAAAATCAATCGCGTGGATATGTTTGAATTTGAAACTTAAACTTTGAATTTTCTAAGTTGCTACTCAACCATTTTAATCTAAAAATTGATTTTTTGACCGTTGGGGAACATCCTATTCCTTTTTCTAATACTTCTTTGAATGCGGGAGAGCATTCAGTCATCATTCGCGATTGGTTGTTTCCATGGGGTGTCACCTTTGGCCCGATCCTATTGGATACCATTTTTGATCTTCCTGTTCTATGCTATATAATCTACGTCAATGTGGATTTTTTTTACAAACAATATATTCATTCTTTAAAATTAAGTTGTAAACTAACGTATATGTTTTTTTTAATATCATTTTCTCAATTATATGTAGCCGCTTTCAATAATTAGTGATGCGTGATGCGCATCACGTACTAATTAATTAATTAGTATTATCTGTCTTCAGTAGCAACAAAAATAAATATAATTTAGAACCAAAATAATAGTGATGAAAATATGTGGATCAAATACAAGGAAAAGGTACCGGTAGGTGATTTACATTAATAATATTTACTTTATTATTTTACTTTAGTTTATTTTAATACAATTTGTAATACATTTTTAATATTTCAGTTGTTATATACAGTATGTTATTTTATATACAAGTTTTATATCCATATTCTCTCATCTAGAAGAGAAAATATCATGTCTTGGTGGTGTGGGAAACAACTGTATAGGCCTACATATTATAGACAATATCTCTATTAGGTAGATACACATACATAAACAAAGTGTTCTATAACGTTGTGTAATTATTAAATATAAAAAATAAATGGCTTCCAGAGAACGATAATTATTGGAATCTTTGAATGCCTATCTCAGCTATTTATCAACAAAATTCAGACATTATAAAATAAATGTGGAATCCTTGCAACGCAAACTTTCAATTTACCGAACTGTGAAGAATGGCCGCGATACGAAAGGTGTAATTTTGCTAAAGACACGAATTTTCTGATTTTGCAAAAATAACGAAAAACACGGACTACACGGGGGGGGGGGGGGGGGGTGGGGGTCCTAGGTCCTAGGCGGAAAGGTCCTATACTTTTCGCTGAAAATTACTGTATTCCAATAAAATACCGGGTATCAACATTACGCCGTTCGTTAGTATTGGTAGCCGGTTGTTAAATAGCATATCAATACTGGTAAGTAAGTAAGTCTAGATCTCGAGTTATTCTCAATTCCTATATTCTTTATTCTCCACAGTAATCAGATAATGTAAACGCTGGTCACACACGAAACGTCGTAGGCCAAGTAGAACAGATGAGAATGGGGGGGGGGGGGGGGGGGGGGGGGGGATATGCTAAACCAAAATACTGTAGTGTACTGTATTATAGTCATTCATTGTCAAGCTAAGGACAACGCAAAAGTTATGCTAGTTTCTAGTAGATCTTTTGAAGCCGACATTTGCAGTCCAAAGTTGTGCGGAATGGTGTCGGACGTTTCGTCGTTTATTTTATACAGTATATATATATATATATAATATATATATATATATATTTTATATTATTTTTCGTCTTTGGAATGTACTCTAGATATAAATAGAACCGCTTTCATCTGCAGATTCCGAATCTGAAAACCATTTTAAATTTCACCAACAATTGCCAAACTTATTATCAAAATACTAAGGTGTGAATTTTGAGTCGAAAATCTCAATTATTGAAACCTACAGTATTTTTAATTATTTATGCCTTTTACACTATTTAGACATTAGATTAGCAATTTAGACATTAAATACATTAAATAATAATAGTGTCGGACGTTACAATGTCGGACGTTACTAAACTTCAATCACGGACGTTACAATTTGTTACAGGTAGATTTTAATGCTTATTGTTCGAGAAGCGTTAATTGCCGATCCTAGTAGTTCTTTGTTTATGGCGTAGAACTACCTCATTAGAATGTGTATTTACGGCTGATTACAATGATACCAAGGATAGCCTATATTGATAAACAGTAAATAAAATATTTCGCTTTGAATTTTGGTATTTTTTTTCGTTTTTACGTGTTTTCGTGATGATTGTCGATATATTCCACAATTTCCTACTTTATACCCTGAAATCAATGTAAATTTTGTCAAATTCAAAAAATTATGAAATTTTACCATCTCCTTACTACACCATCTCTGCTGTCTACATAGTCTAAGCCAAAACATAAGCCTTGGGCCTACATTAATTACAGTATGTACGACATTTAACTACTGTATATCATAGGCTCGTTCAGCAGTAGGCCTACAGTATGCACCGTCGCCGATAACATGGTTAAAAATCAGCGGTCCTCTTCTACCACTGTAGTATCGGCATGCTGCATTGCTTACTGCGTATTTGTTTAAATGGTTCATATGAATCTCAGAGACAACCCGAATTAATATATAATCATTATTTATTTATAATAGCTAGGCCTATATATATAAATCAATTAACAAACATAAATAAACAAGGGTCTTTAACGCTGAAAAGTGACCTTTGCAAGCAATGATGTATGTAATTTTGTTACATTTTGTCAACTTATCAGAGGATTTCATGGATGCTCATTTAAACATTTTAATCATGTACTAAATCGAATATAAGTGAAATTTATTAACAGGTACACAGTATTAAATTTTACATTTAAATCTAATTAAAGTTTATTGGAAGTTATCTCCTGCGTTAATCCATCTTGACCTTGGTCGACTGAAGCAAACGGAGTCACCGTCTGTATCCGTTCAGTTTTACTGAACACTGTCGCCATTTTCTTTGGTCATTTTCTCAAAGTATCTTCTATTGGACGTTTCGACATAATGGGATACAGTAGCCTACAAACTACAAGTTAAACAATTACTGTATAACATACAGGATAATAAAGCAGCACTCATTAACATAAATGGAAATATGTAATACTGTTATATTGATATTGATTACTTTGCTGCTGTTCGCGCTTTCAGACCTTTAGCAGTTTAACCTGCCAATTTTAGGTGTCCTCTTGTTTATAAATCGACTTTAGCCTATAACAATTATTTAATGCACATGAAGTAACATTAGCCGAAGCCAGTCTATGCGCGATCATTCACCCACAGTTAAGGGAGACTGGATTCGGATGCTTTGACCTTATTGCGTTGCAGACCTACTGTATTATTCGATTGATTGTTACTATATAATCTCTGACAATATTATTCACTTTCAGGGAAATATTAACAGTTCCTTTAGGACGTGGCGCTTTAAGTATAAAACAGAGTTATGACTTATACTAAACACAACGAGATGGCTAATGATTTTCGTAAATAGCGCATTCTTTAGGAGATGCTTTATTATCTGTCACACTGCTGCATACGATTTCACACTGCTGCACACTGATCTGCCTACCGTCACTGAATTTGATCATATATAAGAGGATAGCAACTGACACATGTAGGGATTATGAAATAGCATTTAATGCACACAAAAACCACTGTAATGTAAGTCGCAATTGCTACCGGTAACCGGTCCCTCTAACCTTTAGTAATCAAGAAGATTGGGGGTTTTATGATTATTTATCGATATTCTCCAAATATAACAACATATCCATCAACATATAACCATTAATAACAGACAGTAAACAGCAGTAAAATAATGCGGTGATAGTCAGCCAGTATCGGTAATACCGGTACCGCAGGTGCCAAGTGACCAGTTGTTATGGTTAGTTGCACAGTTGCACAGTGCAGTAGGGCCAGTAATGCATCCAGTCAGTCCAGGTGATGCAGTTTGTAGTTTTCAGATAATAGATTTACGTTCTTGTAATCAAAGCCGTCTAATGTTGGCCAAAGTCTGAAACTTCTAACACAGAAGTACAGAAGAATTTCCAAGCAGTTGTTCTCGCTCAGAAAGGTAAACAAAGACCGTAATGCATTGCGCGATTTCCCGTAGGCTTCTGTGCAAGATAAAATGAAAATCGCTCTGATTGGTCGAGCGAGCTGAACAAAGAAAGTTCCACATCGACAGCAAATCAGCTGACAGATTTCGTCATCTGAACTACACTCTATTTAGAGTATTTGGCGTATTGCAGCATAAAATGGCTTGTTATGTCCGCTAAAATACCTACAGGGTACATTGCGGAGAAAATGGCTTGTTATGTCCGCTAAAACAACTAAACAGTTCATTGCGGAGAAAAATGACTGGTTATATCCGCAAAAGCTTTTACACCGCTCCCGGAAAATGGGATTTAATTCTATAAAATATAAAAAATCACAGTTTCTAAAATATAAAAATACTCTAAACAGTTAGTCTTTCTTACGCGAACGGCGTTTACGCAGTTTTTTGAGGCTAGCAAGAGTCCTTTTCTCTTTGGGGCGAGCCACTTTACTAGGAGGGCTATAACTCCTGGGTGAAGGGTGCAATACAATTGCATCGGAAGGTTTAGGATTACGGTCGGTGTATCCGCCGGTCGAGGTACCCGGTTGATCGGTATCAACCTCAGTGGAATGAGGTCGAACAACCTTGAGAGCGCGTTTTAAGACAGCAGCTCTTACTGGTTCCTGACGGGTCGTTTGCACGAGAGCGGTAGGTGGAGCGTGTGTAGTGAGAAATTTCCTCGGTTTGATGGTTCTTTTCGACTCGCGTTCTCGGGCTCTATCGGAATCAATATGCTTCTCCTCGAGCTGATTTTCCTCCACTTGTTGTTGGAAGCATTCGTCCAAAACTCTTTCAGAGAGTCAAAAGTTCAAGTTCAATCGTCCAAGTTCGATATCTTCTTAGAGGTTCTGGATTTCCCGATCGAACTGAGATAAAGCTAATTCGTTTACCGCTATGGCTTGCTGCTGCAATTTACGTTTCTCTAAACAATCGTAGGTTCCTTTTCCGATCTTTTGTCGAATAGTGTCTAACGCGTTTCGTTCAACTCTCTCCTCCACCTCGGCGACAGGTTGTATCGGGGTTAAACCAGGACGATTATACGGGTTGAACGGCGATATTAAATGTCCGCGTCCCAATCCGGCTAGGTAGGATGGGCGAATATCTAGGGAGCCCACAACCGGAGTGCCACCACTAATTGTTCGGGTAACACCAGATCTTTGAACAATGAGTACAGTTCAGGAGGATCCGTCATACTATTAGGATCAAGAGTCTGAGGTCTCACTAGGGAATGAGGAGGTCTGACCGAGTATTCCGGAACTCTGATCATCGGTTTATTTAAGGATCGATTGAGTCGAGCGAGCGTAGGTGATACGTCGAACAAGTTTCGCTCGTAACTCCCGTAAGTATAGCGAGTAAAAACTGTGTTTAGCGCAACGTCTCCGCGGATGTTTATGTCTTTCAGTGTGTTGGTTGGGTCTAGGGCATTCATCGTAATAATACCAAAGACGCATGTCTTGTAGGGGAAACGCTGGTGATCTTTCTCCAGTTTTACAATGTCTCTCTCAAGAATTCCAAAGATACGTTGAAGTCACTGCGTTTATCCGGTTCTTTAACATCTTCTCTTTCGAGTTAGTTTCGAATAGAATTTTCGTGTTCGATTCTCAGTTTATTGTTCCGACTCCGCTGGGTATGATATTTAAATAGGATCATTTCCCTTTCGGTGTCTACGTCGTCCGTATCGTGTAAATCGATAGGATGGCCAGTAGTTAAGAAGTCCATATACGTCCATTACGATGCGTATAGCGAGCGGTGAATTTTCTATAGTCCAATTCACGTGTGAGTTGTTCCTTGGACATTGGCGGTTCGATATAACGGTCATAGTCCTCCGTAGTAGAGGGACTAGCGTCACCGCGTATTAAACTATCAACAACGCTTGCAATGGTAGGGTATATCGCTCCCTGATACCAAGATCATCTTCTATCAACTCAGTCATAGCTGCTATATGAGTTTATCGATATTATAATTAATTATAATTTAGGCTAGAGGTCATTGCTGCCTCCCCCTCAATGCCCCCGGACAGCGCAAGCTCCTCAGCGCTGATGTACTGTCGCCGCTGTGTCTATCGCCAACATAGTAGCTACATCAGTCAGGTCAGGTATTCTATGTCATTGATCAAGAAAACTTGCCACCTCCATGCAGCATAAAGGAGGTGCCACCTGTAGCTGCATAGACCCTCTTACTAGGGCAAATCTGGTCCTGTAACTAGGACCCTCTTCATTCTGGGATAAGGACGCCCTTGGTCCTGGATTAAGGACCCATATACTTGGCTGCAGGGGTATATGGCCTGACCAGGCAGATGGTGATCTACCAATGGCTGGTTAGGAGTAGAGTGTTCTCATGTCCACTCTGAGAGCACTTCACTGCGACCTGCACCTGGCAGCAAGGGTACAGGGCATGACCCAGCAGATGAGCTGCAACAGCCAATGGTGGGTCATGTACGCCAGAGTAGATATGGGTGATGGGCCTCATATCTGACTCCATTGCGACACCCACCCTGTGGAATGGCAAACCAGGGTGTGGTATTTGCCCCGAGAGCTGACTCGGCAAAAAAGCACGCCCCAACCCCCACTATAGATTACATTAGCAATGCGGAGGTCCGGCCACTAGAGGCCAGTGGAATTACCGGACACAATCGGCCTCACAGGCGTCAGTTAACTCCTGACCGGCTGCCTGTCTCACCCCCTACTGGAGAGAGATCAGCCAACAATTCTTTGAGTCCCTTTCCTGATGACCTTTCTGGCCCAAAACCTGGGTCACCAGGGAGGCCAGATTGTGATGGGGAGAGGGATTCTGGAGTTGGAGGCTACTCTCATGTTCCACCCCGACCAACAAAGCCATTGGTGAATCTGAGGCAAGTCACTAGACTAGCCTCAGTAAACACCCTAACACTCGGGTCCCCAATGCGACAAGGTGAGCTGACTGCCTTGGCAGATAAGCTTTCTCTTAGCGCAGTGGGTGTTCAAGAGCACCGAATGCAGACTGGACAGACTGATGAGGTTCTGATTAAGGACATGGGGGGCGGTTGGCGACTCGCCCTCGCGTCAGCAGATGATAGTGGCAATGGTGGAATTGGTCTATTGATGAATCCAACTGCACATGCAGCATTGGACAAAATAGACCAAATCTCTAACCGCATCATCCGTTGCCACTTCTCATGTTCTGGAAGACTGGCTAAGAAGTTTCCTAAGGTGGTTCTGATTGTGTGCTACTCTCCAACTAGTGTTGCCCCTGTAGAGGAGGTGGAAAATTTCTACCACAATCTACAAGCAGCTACTGATGGAGTGGATCAGCATGCATTCTTAACATTCCTGGGAGACTTTAATGCAAGTCTGAATCAATCACCTACATCGCCCTGGGTCTATAGCAATAGTGTTAACCGAAATTCTGTCCATCTTCAGGATTTTATCTCTGGAAATGGATTGTTTTCGGCTGGAACCCAGTTCAAGAAGCGAACTGGAAAGCTATGGACTCATAGTGGACCCAGTGGTCACAAGTCCCAGATAGACCATATTCTGTTTCGTAGGAAATACAGGAGCTCTATACAAGACTGTAATGCATTTACACTTCGACCCTTCTCCAGTGATCACCGCCTTATTGTGGCCAAGGTAAGACTTAGTCTGCGTGCTAGCAGAACAACGAAATCTGCCTTGCCGCGGCATGACTGGTCCTCTCTGTTGCAACAGCCAAGTGTGAGATCCAGCTTCACACTACAGCTGAGCAACAGGTATGAGGCTCTTGCCTCTGAGGCGGCAGATCACTGTGAGGGCTATACTGCCTTTACAGAAGCAGTTAAGTTAGCAGCTGCAGAAACAGTTCCTGTATACCCTCGAAACAGGAAAAGGCCCCCTGGACTGACAACAAAATTCAGAAGTGCCGAAATGACCTTCATAAAGCGCAGAAAGAGTCCCGACTCAAACAGACTACAGCGGCCAAGAATGCAGTTAAGGCTGCATCTAGGTCCCTGAACAGGCAGTACTCTGTTAATCTACAGGAGCTAATAAACCAACAGGATGATGCCATCAATGATGCTGACGACAGCAGGCAATCATCCCAGGCATGGAAATCGATCAATCTGCTTACTGGGCGGAAAAGCCAACCAACCACCAAGGTTAAGGCTGAATCACCAGCCGATCGCCTCAATGGTTGGAAAGCCCACTTTGAAAAGCTCCTAAATAATGACAGGGTATTGCCTGATAACTTTATAGAAGTAAAAGTGTCTGAGTCTGTACTCCCAGATATTCCCATTGGCGATATCTCCTTTGCAGAAGTGAAGGCTGCTGCAAAGAGCATTAAGACCAATCGTGCCAGTGGAGTAGATGGTGTTCCCCCTGAGGTCTTTAAAATACCTGAGTGTTTAAAGCTCATCTATCCCATCATAGTAGACATGTACCGAACAACAAGAGTCCCACAAGAAATGAAAACAAATAAGTTGGTGCCAGTTCCCAAGAAGGGCAACCTAACACTCTATGGTTCTTTTCGGGGAATCTCATTGATCTCGATTGCTGCAAAGCTATACAATAGGATTCTATTAAATCGCATCAGGGATCCCAGTGAGAGACTGCTCCGTGGAAATCAGAATGGGTTCCGTAAAGGTCGTGGGACCATGGAGCCCATTTTGGCACTTAGAAGGATAATTGAAGAATTATCAAAAAAGAAAGACAGGTGATGGGTTATGGTTTGTACTGTAGAGGGATCTAAGTCGTCCTAGAGACTTCATGTTACTGGTGTGTTCTGTTTTAGGTATATACGGTTTGTGCTGTTACGTTTGTGCTGTTTAGTTATCAGTCAGGACCTGAGTTCGTATTACTGTATTAATAGAATCCTGTAATCAGTTTGTAACAATTGATCATTTTACAATATGGCTGGTATGCAACAACACAACATGGCGCTGCGAGTTCGGAAATATATTAAACCGAACGTCCAAATAATAGGCCTAGTGTAGGGCCCAACTCGCCTACCTAACTGAAATTGCGTTGTACTGCTGTATTGTTTATGGTACCGGTACGGCGGTACCAGTAACCTCGGGTAAAGTAAGTAATTTTATAACTACCGGACCGGGATCGGTACCGGTACGCTACTTCGGAAACCTACACCAGTAGGCCTACCGTGAAGACACTACTACAGTACTACTGTACTAAAATACAGCAATGGACGAAAACGCACGTTTGAAGAAGAGTCATGCTGGGTTTAAGTCCAGTTACACTCGATTCAGGAATCGGATGGATGCGTTACTGTCTAGAATCGGTTCTCTGGCAGTGGATGAGAGACCTCCATCCGTGGTTAATGATATGCTTGCCTTGAAGGACAAGTTGGAAATGGCCTACGAAAGAGTTGGTGAATCTTTGGAAAGTTTACGAGAAAGTGAGGTCGACTGCGATGCGGAGGACATTCTGTATGAAGAGATGACGTCCGAGGTTACCTGCACCCAAGATAAGGTAACAATAATATTAAGCGAGAATGTTAAACCCGGTGGTATCGGAAGCCTAGAGCCACATATTGAGCCGCCAACTGTCGGTAGCCCACATTTCCATTCCACTGGTAACGCAAAAACTGATAACACTCCGCGTGCCTCTGTGAACAAACCTCCAACTTTAGACGAGGATGTTGATATTAAAAGGTTTAGACGGTGGCGTATTGCTTGGAGTAATTACGCCAAGACAATTAAACTACATCTACAACCTAGAGAGGAACAAGTGTCCGCGTTTTTCGGATACTGTAGTCCCACATTATTGTCGAAGCTACTTTATGTGGTCGAAGTCTCCCAGGACACAGCTTTAACGTTAGATGAAGTATTAAATAAGTTTGAATTCTATCTTAAAGATAAACAGAATATAGCTTTGGATAGATGGGAATTAACCACATGCAAGCAACACGAGACGGAGTCATTCGATAATTATTATACGAAGTTGTGCGAAGCTGCAGAGACAGCAGGTCTAAGAGATATGGGCGAAGATGAATGGTTCTCAACCCTTATAATAGTGGGTATCCATGACGAAGAAATCCGCCAGGATTTGTTGGCAAAATCACCGGCACTTAATCATAAAGAAACTGTTCGTTTCTGTCGTAGTGAGGAAGCCGCACGAGCCCATGCCAAGAGGATGAAGATATCGCGTTTCGGAATCAACGACAGTTCGTTATCGGCAGCGGCGTCAAGGGGACGGCCGCAGTACCGAAGGAACCATTCGCAAAGTCAATCCAGGGGTTCTAGGTATAGGTCCCCAACTCCGTCGTCATCAAAAGGAACACCGGAAGTAACGGAAAGGTGTTTGCGTTGTGGTTACTTTAAACATCGTTCCGTTGATAAATGCCCTGCGTTGGGCCAGTTGTGTAACAAATGTAAAGGAAGAAATCATTTTGCACGTGTGTGTCGCTCAAAACGGATTAGTGCAGTAAAAACGTTGTCACACAACGATGACAATACGTGCGCATCGATACGTGTTGCCTCATGTGCATTTAATAAACGTTCATTACTTAGTGTTGGTTTGAATCATGAAGGATTTGATTTAAAATGTGCAGATTTTATTGATTATTGTGCAGCCATACCTGATACTGGTTCTGATCGTACTGTAGCGGGTATAGATTTTATTGACAAAATGGGTATTGATATAGCAAATTTACTCCCTCCATCCAGTGATAATTTAGTTAATATAAACAATCAACCTATTGTACAATTGGGTGAGATTGCTTTATACATATCACTGGAAGGCCAAAAAACTCTCGAAACAATACTGATTTGTGAGGGAATTTCGGCGTTTTACCTGTCATTAGATGTGTGTAAGTCCCTCAGACTCATACACGATGAGTGGCCTAGACCACTGCCAGCGAGATACTTTACAGATGACGTAATGTCAGAATGTGCGACCAAACTGCAAGGCAATTTGCAGAGTGTGTCTGATTCTAAAACTCAATCGATATTTGGCGTTTTAGAACGGCAAGAATTTATTGAATCTTTGCCAGTTAGTCCTACACAAACTGAAATAAATTTAGTTAAAAACAAATTGTTTGAAGTTTACGCTTCAGTGTTTAATTGTAAAAGTGAGTTAAAATCAATGACTGGTGAGGTTGTTGGGGAGTCTATGAAAATAATTTTGAAAGATAATTATAAACCCTTTGCCATTCATGCCGCCAGGAAAATACCTTTTGCCAAACGTGATGAAGTTAAATCTGAAATAGATGATTTACTTTCAAAGGGTATCATAGAGTCTGTTGGTGATAGACCCACTGAGTGGTGTCACCCACTTGTAGTAGCCCCGAAACCAGATGGTGGGATACGAGTATGTGTTGATTTATCTAATTTAAATCATCAGGTTAAACGAACTGTTCACCCCAGCAGTTCGCCTAGAGATGTTGTATCTGAGATTCAACCAGGCTCTAGATATTTTAGTACCCTGGATGCCAAGACCGCCTATTGGCAAGTGTTACTAGACCCAAAATCACGTGATCTAACATGTTTTATTACTCCTTGGGGTAGATTCGTATTCAACCGGGCACCAATGGGCTTTATTAGCACCGGTGATTCTTATAATTTTCGTTTGGACAGAGCACTGGAGGGTGTGGATCGTGTCCATCGATTAGTGGATGGAATGGTTCTAGCTGATGAGGATTTCAGATTGCACATCAGCCGCATTTGCGATATTCTAGAACGTTGCAATAAATTTAGTATTACCATGCATCCTAAGAAATTTAAGTTGGCATGTGATGAGGTTAAATTCGGGGGTTACATAGTTTCAAGTTCGGGCATAAATGCGGATCCAGAAAAGATCAAAGCATTAGCCGAGTTCCCTTCTCCTACGAATAGAAAGGAGCTGAGGTCATTTATGGGTGTGGTGCAACAGCTGGCACAATTCTCGTTTCAAATTAGTGAGATGGCAAACCCTTTACGTGATATACTGAAGGTCAAAAATGAATTTATGTGGTCACCAACACACGAGGTAGCATTTAACAATGTAAAAGCAGCATTGGCAAACCCCCCAATTCTAACGAATTTTGACAAAAATTCCGAAATTAAATTGGAAACTGATGCGTCCCGAACTAAAGGGCTGGGATTTGCGTTGTTGCAGAGGCGAAATATTGAAGAAGGGTGGAAGTTAATTCAGTGCGGGTCGAGGTTTTTAAAGGAATGTGAAACCCGTTATGCCACTGTGGAATTAGAAGGTTTGGCTATATTATGGGCTGTGAATAAATGCCGGATATATCTTTACGGATTACAACATTTCAAGGTGATAACAGATCACCGACCACTTTTGTCAATCATGAATAATTATACACTGGATATGGTTGACAATATACGCCTCCAGAACATTAAAATGAAATTATCTGGTTATAATTTCACACTGGAATGGAAGAAAGGGGAAACCCATTATATACCAGATGCATTATCTCGGGCGCCGGTGGATGATCCACAAAATGATGAGGATGATGACGACGAAACCGTCGAATATTTAGCTGCAGCTACGTTTCAATCGGTCACCGAAAGTCTTACTGAAAAGTCGTGTAAAGGTGGAACTCATTCGTCGTATAAAGACCGTATTATTGTAAAAATCCGGGAATATTTTGTTCAAACAGGTGTTCCTGTGCGGATTCGAACTGATGGGGGTCCTCAGTATGCATCAAAATTATTTAGGGATTTTCTAGACCGTTGGGGTGTTGAGTGGGTACCCTCATCGCCCGAGTACCCACAATCCAACGGACATGCGGAAGTTTCCGTTAAAGTTATTAAGCAATTAGTAGCTAAGGCTGACAATGGAAGGATTGATACAGAACCATTTCTTAAAGGATTATTAGAATTACGTAATACCCCCTGTGTAGATGGTCGATCTCCAAGTCAGATGGTTTTTGGTCACCCCCTCCGCTCTTGTGTCCCTTTGCATTATCGGGCTTTCGATAAAGAATGGCAGATTGATGCGAAAGAAGCTGATGAAAGGGCTTGGCGGGCATCCAAATCAGCTAAATTACGTTATGATGCGAATGCAAGTTCCCTACCAGAGTTGGATATTGGAACAAAGGTTTTGGTACAGAATCCAAGATCCAAACGATGGTCGAGAGTTGGAATAGTGATAGATCGTGGAGAGAAACGTGATTATCATATCAAGTTTCCATCCGGCCGAGTTCTGCGGCGTAATCGCCGATTATTGCGTCCCCAGAAGGATAATTCTGAAATAATAACTCCATACACTGCAACACAAACCTTGGGACCACTCCAAAAAAATAAAGTTCCTAAATCAATTCTTCGGCGGAGTGTTAGAGCAAGAAAACCTGTCGTGCGTTTTTCTATTTGAAATAATTATTAATATCAATAATTTTTTTTAATAAAAAAAAAATTTTTAAAAAGGGAGATGATGGGTTATGGTTTGTACTGTAGAGGGATCTAAGTCGTCCTAGAGACTTCATGTTACTGGTGTGTTCTGTTTTAGGTATATACGGTTTGTGCTGTTACGTTTGTGCTGTTTAGTTATCAGTCAGGACCTGAGTTCGTATTACTGTATTAATAGAATCCTGTAATCAGTTTGTAACAATTGATCATTTTACAATATGGCTGGTATGCAACAACACAACAACAGGCATCTGGCTGTTATCTTTGTTGACTTCTTCAAGGCCTTTGATTCAGTCTCTCGGTCACGTATGTTCAGCATACTTTCATTATATGGGATTCCTGATGAAATTATTGCAGCAATCAGATCAGTATACGATGGTTCGACAACATTTCTGTCTACTGTTGACGGTGACACAGAACCATTTGAAGTGTTATGGGGCGTCCTCCAAGGAGACACACTTGCACCATTCTTGTTCATTATTGTGGTTGACTATGTTCTACGCATGTCCTTAGATCATCATAATGATGATGGGGTGATGATAACTCCACCTACTGGCTCCAGAAGTCGAGGAAATCCTGCCAAGTACCTAACTGATCTAGACTTTGCTGATGACTTAGGAGTACTCTCAGAATCATTAGAGGGAGCCCAACGGCTCCTCGGCTCATTAGAACATGCTGCTTCTAGTGTTGGTCTTTTTATTAACTCCAGAAAGACCAAAATTCTGACAGTTAACTTTGAAAGTCCTCAGCAAGTCTCTGATAGGATGAGCATAAGCTCAAAGGATGGTATGCTTGAGCATGTGGACGACTGCTGTTACCTGGGATCATGGATCCGGAAGTCAGGTGAGGACCTTCGAATACGTAAGGGAAAGGCATGGGCAGCCTTGAATAGGCTTTCCAGGATTTGGAAGTCACCTAGAATTAATCGGAAACTTAAGGTCCGATTATTTAGAGCAGCAGTAGTTCCAGTACTCCTCTACGGGAGTCCATGCTGGGCTCTAACTGCTGAGGACACCAAATCTCTGGATGGCACATTCACAAGAATGCTACGCCGGGTTCATTGTGTCAAGTACAATGCACACATCTCCAACCAGACACTATATAACATTGGAGGTGTCTCATTGGTTCCCCCAAGCTTGACACTAGAACAAAATCGCCTCCGCTTTGCAGGACATTGCTTTCGCCGTGAGGACCAGCCAGTGCATAATCTTGTACTTTGGCAGCCTCATGGAGTGAATAAGCATGGTGGACAGCCCATGACTTTCTTGAGACGCATCTTAAAGGACACTGGCCTTAAAGATGCGGATGATCTAGCAAATGTCATGGGTGATAGGGAGTTGTGGCGGTGCAATTTTGTTGACAAGCCGGCACAGCATTCTTAAAAATGCAGCTGCAATGCAGCATGCCCATCCTAGTAGTAGTAGTAGCTACACAACGACAACAACAACCAGCGCGAGTCACTCCACTGTCCATCCCAAGGGCTTAGATTTACTTCAGGTTCTTACTGCAGAGGTAGGGATACTTTCACAACTGCGACTCGCTACTGTAAACACACTTTAGTAGTAACATTCACCTATAAACGCACAAATTCCACACAACTGTCACAAATTGTACACATTCGGGCCATTTGTCCGTTAGTCAAATGCCTTCTAGAATGCCATGTTATTATTATGTATCCCTGGATACTAGCAGTGCGCTATTTATTCCGTATGCTATTCAATGGGGCAAGCTTTTTATTGTTCTTTTAACTCACTTCTAATTCTAGCGTGGTTGTTGCTGTAACCCTCATTATCATTCCTAATTATATTTCATATTGATTACACCATTCACACAGGCAGTTTGACCTTTGACATCCTACCGTACTGGCATGCTATTATATATATGTAATGTAGGCCTATATAAATCAATTAATTCATTATGTGTGTGTCGGTAATCAGTAATATACGTATGCCTAATATTGGACAATAAAATTAGAATAAAGAATTTCTGTGTACCGGTAACAAACTGTTTCCTCGCGCCCACATTTGGTGACCCGGACGATCCTTATTCAGCAAATACCGGTAATTCCGAACCATACTCCACAATTTACAAGATGCCGAATCTTAACACATTCCGGAAAGCCGAACTGCTTGAAACATTGAAGCGGCTGAATAGCCACGATGACACGTACATCGCGCCGCAACTCAAATCAGAGATTATCGACGCTCTAATGAAAGAGAACCCTTCAGCAGTCGAGTTTCTGCTGAAAGCGGGCGCAACTGAAGCTGCTACGGGTAGCAGTTCATTCGATGCGCCTTCACATAATACTCCATATCAGAAACTACGATTGCCGGAATTTTATGCGAAAGATGTTCGGGTGTGGTTCGCGCAGGCAGAGGCGGTTCTGCTCGGACAAAGTGCGGTATCGATGAAAGCGAATATCCTGGCGGCCATTCCAACTGAGTCTATCCTCGAGGCAGGGGTAGATTTAGACGAAAGTTACGTTATCATTAAACATAACATTATAGTCCACTTAGCCGATAGTGACGAACGACGTTTCCGCAAACTCTTGGTCTCTCATGAGCTGGGAGATAGAAAACCGTCGGCGGCATTAAGACAGATGCAACGTTTAGCACCGGGTGCTTCCAACGATAAACTCATTCGCATACGATTCCTTGAGATTCTACCAGAGACAGTCTCAATCGTCCTCTCCACTCTTGGGGAGCTGCCACTCGACAAGTTGGCTGAAGTTGCCGACAAGATGGTGGAGCAGCAGCAGGACCAGTCTGCCAGCCACGGTTTATCTGCTGCAGCTGCTCCCATCTCTCACATCGCGAACATCTCCCAATTACAGGAATCCAACCTCGCTCTCCTGAACACTCAGAAACAGTTAGCCGATCAGATTGCTCAGATAACCACGGAGTTGCGTTCTCTGTCTGACAATCGCGGCCGCTACCAGGGCCGCGGCCGCTACCAGGGCCGATCTGAATCTCGCGGCCGCAGCGGTTCCTCCCACCGACGTTCATCCGACTACAACCCGGATGGCTCACTCTGTTACTACCACTATCGCTTTGGTCGGGAATCCCGCAAGTGTAAACCGCCCTGCTCCTGGAGGCAGCCAACCCCCAGCGACGGCAGTGCCCCGGCTCCAGAGCGGAGCAATCATCCCCACTATACTAGTAGCTCTAGGAATCGCAGTGCACTTAATGCTGTATATGTATCATCAGATACTGTAGGTACGTTCCTTGTTGATTCAGGAAGTGACTTCTCAATTTTACCACAATCTTATATTAGTCTGTTGAACAAGTTCAAACCCAAAACATCACATACTTTGACAGCTGCAAATCAGTCCAATATTAATATTTTTGGTGAAGGTGAGCTTGAATTTTCGGTTTCTGAGTTAGACGACCATACATTTAAGTGGACATTTATTGTAGCCGATGTTATCCAACCCATTCTCGGATTAGATTTTTTGAAATATTTTCATGTGAACATAGATTGTGCACAATGTACAGTGTATTTTAATCAATTTGAACCTACATTTAGTGAATCACGGAAATCAGGTGCGCCTAGTAATAACGGCAACACGAATAGTGTATTTTCAAGTAAAACTAGATTTTCTAGCTCAAATAACGGTACCGGTACATTATCTAGTAATATGGAACTATTTTTATTGTGGTTTAAGTATATCATATTTCCCATTATGTGGCTATGTTCGTCCAAGTCCATATGGTCTAACTTAGTCTTTAGTGCAGGTATTTTATTTTGTTTATTAAGTGTTATCGCAGTACCGTGGATGTGTGGTGTATATGATGCCAGTTCGCATTCCAATGTGTTTTTAATTACATCACATAGCGTTGAAAGTATCACATCTGATATTAATCCACAATTAAGCAAAATTTTGAACAAGTATGGCGACGTTTTCAAACCCAAATTAGCTACTGAATTTGTGAATCACTCTGTCGAACACCATATAGTAACGGAAGGACAACCTTGTTTCGCAAAACCACGCCGTTTATACGGAGACCGTTTATCAGCGGCTTCTAACGAATTTGACAATTTATTACGACAGGGTATTGTTAAACGTAGTGAGTCCCCATGGGCTACACCATTACATTGTGTAAAGAAACCAGATGGCAGTATCCGACCTTGTGGTGACTATAGAAAATTGAACAGTATGACGGTACGCGATAATTATCCAATGCCAAACATTGCGGATATAACTGATAAATTTAGAGGGTGCAAGATTTTCAGTAAAATAGATCTCGAAAAGGCCTATTATCAGGTTCCAATGGCTAAAAACGATATCTTAAAAACGGCAATTACAACCCCATTTGGACTTTTTCTTTTCACACGTATGCCTTTTGGTCTGCGTAATGCCAGTCAAACCTTTCAAAGGTTGATTGACACTACACTGTACGACATCAATTGTGCAGTTGGATACATAGATGATATATTGGTTGCAAGTCCTAGCATAGAGCAGCACCATAAAGACATTCAACTCGTTCTAGAACGTTTACGAAAATTTAGTCTAACAGCTAAACGCTCGAAATGCGAATTTTTTAAACGTGAAGTAAATTTTCTTGGTTTCACTATTTCGGGTACAGGTGTAAAACCAATCAAATCAAAGATAGTTGCCATGGAAAATTTTCCAGAGCCCAAAAATCGATCATCATTGCGTCGGTTCCTCGGAATGGCAGGTTACTATCATAGATTTGTGCCGAATTTTTCTGACGTTGCAGCGCCTCTAACTGATCTAAATAAAAATAAGTTTGACATCCCCGAAAATTTCGAAATGTCAGCTGAAGCAAAACAGGCTTTTTCAAAATTAAAGAAGAGTCTTCAAAATGCTGTAACTTTATCATTTCCAAAGCCTGACGCTCCTGTAACCTTGACAACAGACGCGTCAGACCAGGCGGTTGGTGCCGTCATCCACCAAGTTGTAAATAACGTATCTGAACCGATCAGTTTCTTTTCAAAAAAATTGTCTGAAACTGAACAGAGAAAGTCAGCTTTCGACAAAGAGCTGTTAGCGATTTATCTTGCTCTCAAACATAACGATTGGCTTTTAGGTCAGCACATTACAATTTTTACAGACCATAAGCCACTTGTAAATTGTTTAGGGATGAAAAATCCCACACCCCAACAAACCCGTTGGCTCTCATACATTTCTGAGTACAACTGTCAAATTAAATATATAGCGGGAGCCGAAAATATTGTAGCTGATTCTTTATCACGCCCCCTAGCGGCCATATTTTTTGATACAAATGATAATTCGAAACTAGCCACTGCTCAAAAGCAAGATAAATCGCTACAAAGTTTCTTTCAGTCAACTACTTTACCTTTACAATACGCACATTTAGAAGATGGTAATATCCTAGTGTGCGACAAATCAAAAGGCCATAATCGACCATACTTACCTTCAATTTTGCGACATCATATTTTTGATAAATTTCATGAACTTTCTCATGCTGGACCAGATGGTACTTTCAATTTAATAAGTAACCGCTATATCTGGCCTGGAATGCGACGTGAAATTAAAATGTGGGCGAAAGCTTGCCAAAAGTGCCAACAGTCAAAAATTTCAACGCATACGAAAACTGCTGTAGAAACGATCCCGACTAACAGTCGCTTTGAAACTGTACATATAGATTTAGTAGGTCCTCTACCGGTGTCCAAAGGACACAAGTATTTACTCACTATCATTGATAGGTTTACTAGGTGGCCTGAAGTAGTCCCCCTAAAAGATATTACGACAGAAACAGTTGCCCAAGCTTTCCTTTTCAATTGGGTAAGCCGGTTCGGTGTGCCACGTACTGTCATTACGGATCGCGGCGCACAATTTGAGTCAGCAGTTTGGAGCTCTCTAATGAAGTCCCTTGGCACAAAACGGCGTCGTACAACTGCTTATCACCCGTCCTGTAACGGGACTATAGAACGTTTTCACCGTCAGTTAAAAAATTCCCTTCGATCAAAATGTAATTCAACCTATTGGTTTGATGAACTACCATTGGTTTTGTTGGGTTTGCGCTCTAATATCGGAGTGCACAAGTTTTCGCCTGCACAACTGGTATATGGCGCAGAGCTTCAATTACCAGGTCAATTTTTCGAATTTTCGGACAAGTCTGATAAGTTCGATAATTTTAACTGGCATAATTTCACATCTCGGCTCTTCGAGAAAGTTGATAATTTTCAGAGTCCAGTTAGAAAATATAAATCAAAAGCATCAATCCCCAAAGAATTGTCTGAAGCAACTCATGTCTGGGTAAAAGAACCTAAGAAAACTGGATCATTGAAACCGCTTTATGCGGGACCGTATAGAGTAGTTTCGCGAAATAGTAAAACTATCGACATAGAACGCCATTCAAAAATTGAAAAGTTGACGCTCGACAGAGTGAAACCAGTTGTTTCTGAATGTGTGAACTACACTAAACCGAAAACTAAAAAGTGTGTAACATTTTCATTAATTGAAACTATCCACATTTCTGATTGAACTAAAACCATTAAGATCCAATCATTAAATCCAACGGTATTGCGTTTAACATATGCTTACCTATTTTGTTGTAGTCGTGCTGTTTTTGTCTATTCCGGATAGGTGCGTATCACCGCGGAATTAATTTTCTGTATAAAATGTATTAATTTGTGGTAATAATTAAATATTTAAATAATATGAACGTGTTGCCATTTTTTTTTCTCAAACATATCTAGGCGATTTCCGTTAGTTTTTTTTTTTTCATATACCTTTAATTAGTTTCTTAATTAAAGCCTACAATATGATTAGTTTCTTGATTAATGTTAACCATAGTGCTCCGCACTTAACGAAGGGAGCCATGTAACCCTCATTATCATTCCTAATTATATTTCATATTGATTACACCATTCACACAGGCAGTTTGACCTTTGACATCCTACCGTACTGGCATGCTATTATATATATGTAATGTAGGCCTATATAAATCAATTAATTCATTATGTGTGTGTGTCGGTAATCAGTAATATACGTATGCCTAATATTGGACAATAAAATTAGAATAAAGAATTTCTGTGTACCGGTAACAAACTGTTTCCTCGCGCCCACAGTTGCCATGGTGACATTATGGAAAGCTAGCAGTAGAATTAGGGTAATTCTCATGCATACAGATCTGGGATGCTATTTAATAGTAATTCTTTAATTGTCAATATTCCCCCTTATACATGATTTTATAAATTTTATCGGCTATTGACTATATATTGGAGATTCTCGCACACTAATACACTTAATAGGGTGAATCTCCGCTCCCATGATCTATTAATTAATGGAATTTTGGGAATATTATAAATTGTATAAAATAACAATTTATCAAATTCATGAGAAGATATGAATTTAAATTTATTCCCGTAAATTTTATTATTTAATATTAAAGTAGACACAATTTTATTCCAGAGCATGTCTGGGGACTGGGATCCTTGATTCTAGGAAATTTGTCTTTTTAAGAGTATCGGTGAGTACTACGATATCTTAATCGACTGGAATTTTTAAAGGATCTAAATTTTAACAGATTTTGATTTATAGATTTTCTTGGTTTACAAACTCCTTAGAGTTTATTTGTATGCATTTACTCTATTATAACATTTGTTTTAATAGATTTTATAAATATTAACTATGTAATATTTAAGATGGGCACTGATTTATTCCAGAACATGTCTTGGGACGTTAACCATTGATTCTAGAATTTTGTCCTTCCAAGTATATCGGTGGGTGCCGCGATATCTTAATCGACTAGAATTACAGATGGTCAAAGGGTTTAACAGATTTATTTTGCGTTGTACGCTACTGTTAAAGGGACATCACACTGCTATATGTATTATTTAATATACGGTATGAGAGCAATATTGCAAGAAGCAATGTCAGTGAGAAGAGGCAAGTCGTTTCCAAGGTCTACCCAGAGCTTGGTTTAGCCGAGACATGAGGATCTGAACTTTGCATTCCTAATACTCTACTTACCAATAATACTTGAGTATAGTAGGAGCTTTATTGTACTTTAATAAGTACGGACATTTCATCTTACTGTAGTCACGTATTTATAATATGATACGGACAGTAAGGAAAGAGAAAATAATTATTTCCCGCCGTTATGCTAAATATATATAATATAAGTAATTAAGTAATAAACACGAATATATATTGCACTAATTCTACTAAATAATCGCTAAAATAACATTCTACTAAGTAAAATTAAAGAAAACGATTATTATAAAATTACATAATAATACATACCTAAATATAAAAATAATAAAAAACGAATATAAAATAATATGGTCACAAACCCACTCCAGACGCTGTTACGTTGGGGAGTCCCTAGATGTTTGTTGGATTAGGGAGGTGGTCGTGGGAAGAGTATCTTGCCTTCCATACTTTCCGGACAGTTCTCTGTCTCTTTCCAGTAAACATAAACGACCAACTGGGCGATTGAGCTGCTGTGTTTCGAACACAATTCCAGGTTTCTTAAAGTTATGTCGCATGACGACGAGTTCTACCGATCGCACCAAACCATCATCTGAGATATGAGTCTCGATGATACGACCTGTCTGCCACCGCTTACGTGGAATATCTGATTTCACAATAAGGACCATGTCTCCGGCGCTGACGTTTTCTTGCTGCGCAAACCACTTGGTTCGAAGTTGTAGCGTAGGCAGATAATGTTTTTCGAAATGGTCAGCGAAACGACGGGATAATAACTGCATAAGTTGCCAAGTTTGTCGGCAGTATTCGTCTCTGTCTGTGATTTCCGATCGTGGGAGCATGGCTACAGGTTTCTTCAGTAGGAAGTGCGCAGGTGTTAGCGCTTCCAGGGAGTCGGGACTCGATGAGACTGGCATAAGCGGTCTTTCGTTAAGATAGGCGGCAATTTCTTCCATTAACGTCCGCAAAAGTTCGTCGGTGAGATACGCACGGCACGGCACTATAAAGTGAAATGCGGTCTTCACGCTTCTTATTAATCTCTCCCAACTTCATCCCCACCAAGGGGCGTCGGCGGCGTTGAATGTCCAGCTAGATGCTGTTACCCTTAGCTGATCGTCCACCTGTCTTTGGTTCCAATCTCTAACGTAAGCCTTGATCTCATTATTGGCGCCAATGAAGTTCGTCCCCTTATCAGATCTCATCGTGTTGCTAGTTCCAAAGCGAGCGATCTGTCGGCGTAGACTCAGTATGAAGCTGTTGGTAGATAGATCGTTCACCATATCTAAATGGATCGCTCTACAAGTCATACAGACAAAGATGACACACCATCGCTTGACTATAGTCCTGGCACAATATACTTCAATAGGGCCAAATAAATCCACACCGGTATTAGTAAAGGGTGGTTCATAGAAGCTTACTCGTTCCCTAGGTAATTCTGCCTCTCGCTGTGTTAAAGGCCTACTGAATGCTTTCCTACAGGGTATACAGTTCCTAAGAACTTGGTTCAGAGCTCTACGGGGTTTATGAAAATAATAGCGAGTTCGAATTTCGCTAAGAACTCGTTCTCTACCAGCATGGTAAAGCTTACTGTGAACATCTACAATCATCTTGATTTGTATTTCAAGATTTCTAATGAGTATGGGAAACTTAGTGTCAAAGGATAATGGAGCATTAGTTAGTCTCCCTCCAACACGTATTAACCCATCTATCATTGTGCTAGAGAAACGATCCCTTAAGCGCATCTGTGGATTTCTCAACAACAGGAAATACTTATCGGAATTTTCATAGCATTGCAGGAGTCTCAGTATCTGCTTATTGGTTTCTTCATGCTCCTGGTAACTGATCTTCTCCGTCAGAAACCTATCTGAGATTTTATATTTGGGAAGATCTTTAATAGCATGGACCTGCACAGATGTCAGTGGAGCGGTATCACTAGCGATCTTCGTCCTGGAGTAGTGATGATGAAAGCATCGCTTTAAATATACGATGGCCTTACAAAGCCGATTCCAGGAGCTATAGTGATTTATCGCTCTCTGCAGGAGAGGTGAGAGTCCCTGCAAAACGTTTGGTGTTCCAGGTTTCCAGTCTCTCTCTCTGATTTCCACAACAGACTTATTTGTGGTGGGGGAGTTTAGATCCACAGCGTCGTCTCTGGAAATATGTAGTACAGACAGATCTATCACGGGTTTAAATAGCTTCGATTTACTCATCCGGGTTTTAGGTTTGACTTTCTCCGCTCCCTTGGCTTGTCTAATCTCAGCCGTGGTGAGATGAGGAGGCCATTCATCTTCTTCTTTACTTAGGAAGTCGGGTCCACCTAACCAGTCTGGAGTGTCTACCAGTTCTTGAGGAGTTGCTCCTCTGAAGGCGATGTCGGCTGGATTAATCGTCCCAGGGCAATGTCTCCATTGATCTAGACTAGTGCGACTAAGTATAATGGCTACTCTGTTGGTAACGAAGACGCTGAACTGACAGACTTCATTGGTTATATACTCCAAAACGAGTAAAGCATCGGTCCAATAGACAGTTTTCTCCAGTGGATAGTCGATCTGTTCTGTGACATTCCGGCCGATGGCTGTAGCGTATAGAGCTGCCTTTAACTCCGCTCGAGGAACTCGTAGCTTGTTGTTTATCAAGGCCTTAGAGGTTACCAAGGCAACTTTAATTCCATCCGGAGTTTCAACTCTCAGGTAGGCTACTATACCTATTCCCATATCGCTGGCGTCTCCAAACACATGGAGTTGATAGGAATACGTGGGGATAACATGACCAAAATATGAACGGGAAATCGTAAAGTTCTCGATGGATGGTAGAGAATCTTCCCATTTCATCCACTTCTTTAGTAGTTCTCCCTTAAGTGGATCGTCCCACGAGTGGTTTTCAAGCCACATTTGTTGAACTAAACTCCGAGCAACCAATGTAACTAGGCTAATAAATCCCAATGGATCGAAATAAGTGCTCAGGATACTTAGACAAATCCGTTTAGTTCGAACTGGATTATCTTGCTGTTTTAGCTGGAAAAACAGGATATCTCTCTCTGTGTCCCATTTCAAACCAAGCGTCTTGGTTTCTGGAAGATCATCCTTGATTAGGTCCAGGTCTTTAACTCCTCGGTCTTCTACCAGGATCGATTCCAGAAACTCACGGGAGTTACTTGTAAATTTAGTTAGTCGAAAACCGCCACGTTTCAAGCACTATACCATTCCCTTGGCAACATCAATGGCTTCTTCCACCGATGGGAGGGACTTTAAATTATCGTCCATGTATATATCCCGTTTGATGTTGTCGAGAGATGTTGTTGATGTTCTTTAGAGAAGGCGTCTCGGTTGTCATCAGCAGTGGTGCGCACTACTGAACAGGCGTTCGAGGGGCTCGAGATAATTCCGAAAGCCTGGATGGTCATCCAGTACTCCACACGTTTTTGGCTGAGGTCTCCTTCAGGCCACCACAGAAATCGCAGGCTGTCTCGATCCCTATCCAGCGCCTTAACTTGTAAGAACATGCCTTCTATATCTGAGGTGAAGGCGATCGAATATTGCCGTAATCTTAAGAGTATTCCCAACAAGGATTGGAGTAAGTTGGGTCCTGGCAACAACTCCGAGTTAAGGGATTGGCCCATGTAAGGGGCGGAGCCGTCAAATACTACCCGAACTTCGTTGGGTTTACCGGGTTTGGGAACATAATGATGGGTTAAATAATACGTTCTCTCAGTTATGGGTGTTTCTTCCAGTACTCGCTCCGCATATCCCTTATCGATGAATTTCTTCAGCTGTGTTTTGTACATCTCTTTAGCTGAAGCATTTGCCGTAAGGCGTCGATGTAGTTGCGCGATTCTTTTCTCCGCCAAGGGTCGGTTATTTATAAAATTAGGTTCTCTCTTTCGGAATGGCAGACCAATCTCATACCTCCCTTGATCTCTAAGGAAACGTGTAGTCATTGCCTGGATCTGCTTGGCTCTTTCCTCCTCGACTGATAGTGCTTTGTCGTAGGAATTAGGCTCTACAGCTTCTTGAGTAAAGAATCGTACGGCGTGTTCGTCGCGAATCTTAGCGTTATGTCGATCTATCACCTCATTTAGCTCATCGTCATAGTTGAGTTGTCTGCCATGATGGACGAGATGGCAAAGGTGCACTTGGTTTCTCCAAGCTTCACTTTCAGTGAGGAGGCCTATCGTATTTTCCACGTCAAATAGTTGGGTAATATCGTCGTTATCTGAGGAGTATGGTGTTCCCTCAGGTGTGATTTCTCCCTCACTGATTTCTTCTTCCCATTCACTCATCTGATGGATTTGTTCAGTGGGTAATCTTTCCATGAGCATTCTACGGGAAGGTCCAGTGAAGTACCAACCTACTCTAGTTCTTCCCGCATAGGTTTGCAATGGTCGCGGTCGAGCAGGTCGTTTCTCTAATGTCTCAAGCGCCTCATGCGCATTTTGGCCGATTAAGATTTGCACCCCTGGGTAGTCGGTGTTGAATCTAGGGATATTATGTTGCTGGGTAAAATCGTCTTCATCCCAGTTGTAAGGTTCTACTTGGCTGGTAGCAAAGTTCTTTATCGCCACCATTTTTACTGACCTTATGCTGTGTTCTCCTAGTTCGTCTTGGGGAGTGGACAACGCGCCTACATAGTAGTCTGTAGCTACTGTAGATTTCCAAACCTGCATAATTTCTGAAAGGTTCAACTTAGTTCAGAACTTGGGTTGTCCTGCAAAGATGTCTTCGGCTAGTTCTTTATCGATGAACGTTCCTGTGCTGCCGGAGTCCAGGAGTGCGTTGACTATAAAACTCTTACTTAATCCATGGACTCTTAGCTGAACTACGGGGAATTCCCGGATTCCGACATTGGAAGTTGGTGCTTTCCAAGATGGTTGTCGGTCAGGAATAACCGGGTGCGCTTCGTTATCGGTTTCAGTCTCATACGTAAGCGCTCGATACACCGCGGTGTTTATCAGATAACAGGATTCGTTTTCGTTGGAGAATTCGTCCGTGTAGAATCCTTCCATCTCAGAACTTTGGTCAGTGTCGTTCACATCACTGAATTGGACATGTAGTTTGGACTCACTTACCTGACTCGGGCTGTTTCTTTCAAATTCGGTGTGCAACAAGATATGATGTTTCGCGCCGCACTTAGCACACCTCGCATCGGAGTAACAGGTTCGCCATTGGTGTCCTTGTCTGAGACAATTATAACACAACCGCTTATCCCACATGACATCACGTCTATCTTTTAGGGATTTCTTTAAGAATTCATCACACACACTTAAACGGTGGGGCCCATTGCACAATGCACATTTTGGTTTGATGTTACTTACTTTACCTTGGGTAATGTTGTGCACACTCGTTCTTTCCTCGGGCTTTCTTCCATGAACTCTCTTAGGAGACGTAGGAGTTTTTGTTACCTGTTCTCTCCTGTCACTGGTTCGAGACTTAAATTTACTTACGTCTTTATGTGCTTAAATGTGCAAATACCTAGCTATGTTATTCCTATTACCATACCTGATGTTTAGTGTGTCCCAAACTTGTCTTAATCCATCTGGATGTCCAATAAACTTTAACGCCATTAACTTGGGAGATCCTTCCAAGCACTCGATGAGGAATCTAAGCTTCTCTCCATTAGATAGCACAGAGTTCTGTATGTTATCTTTATAATATTCATTAAAAGGTAACCATTTCATCTCATCTCCGTTGAACTTGACGATCTCTCCCACCTTTACCGCTTGACGGGCTTCGGTTCTAGCCATTTGACGCGTAAAACTTTCTCGGGCCATCGTATTATTTAATATCGAGTTATCGGTATATAAATTTCTCGGATTATGATCAGGTCTATATGGATTATCATTATCAACAGGTTTATTGTTACCCTTAATAGGGTTTACTATAGGAGTTTCTACTTCATTAGCAGTATAGATGCGTGTAGGCTCCACACCTTGCGCATGAAATACTTCAGACCTAACAGGTTGACACATTGTTACAGGGGGTGGTGTTATACCCCTTTGTAAATTTACTAATTTATCGCGTTCTAACGCGATACTCTGCTGCACTTCTTGCAGTTCGAACCTACCCTCTCTTACCGTTCCCTTTAACTGCTGCACAGTCCCTTCCATTTCTCGGACGTGCTGGGAGTAACGTAGGCGCTGTTCCTCCAATTGTACGAGCAGGAGATCCATCCCCCGCCGTCCCTCATCCACCCACTCGACCGCCGAAGCAGGAGCCGCCAACATAGTAGCGGGTAGACGAGGGACGACAAATCGTTGATGTCTCGCTCGGCGTCCAAGATTGGGACTGTTTCTGCGGCTATTCTATTTGGCACAGGTAATTTAGTACTGTGCAAAGGGAATTTAGAGGTAGGTTCTGGAAGTACAGGTGTCTCCATCACCGAAGGGGTGGCTTCGAGAACAGGCCTAATTATTTCAGGCTCATCTACTACGGTAGGGAGTCTTTCTACTCTAATAATTTGATCTGAAGGCTCAGGATTACTTAGATCTACACTAGCTAGTTGCCTTCTCACGGCTGGAGGCAAATTAGGCAATTGCTGACGGTGGGGCGTTCTTCTACGTCTGTAGTAACGAGATCTATTTCCTCCACCTTCAGGATCTGTCGTATCGCCTTCATCAGATGATGTAAATCCCTGTCTCTTGGGAGTAGATCGACTTATCATCTGCATCTGCTTAGCTGTTCTTTGTTTATTGAAGTAGTCTTGCTTCTCTTGAAGATTTTCCAACTCTAGTTGGACTGTCTCTTCAGATGCCCACCGTTCTGCTGCTGCCACTGCCTCTGCCGCCTTTCTTTCCGCTTCTGCCGCTGCTACCTTTCTTTCAGCTTCTGCCTCTGCCACCGCCGTTGCTGCTGCCACTTTTCTTTCCGCTTCTGCTGCTGCCGCTTTTCTTTCAGCCTCTGCCACTGCAGCTGCCGCTTTTCTTTCAGCCTCTGCCGCTGCCGCTTTTCTTTCAGCCTCTGCCGCTACAGCTGCCGCTTTTCTTTCAGCCTCTGCCGCTGCCGCTGCAGCTGCCGCTTTTCTTTCAACTTCTGCCGCTGCCGCTGCTGCTGCCTTTCTGTTTTCTATCCATTTTTTCTTTAATTGTTCTTCCTGTTCCCTAGCGATGAGGATGCTTTCATCAAATTTAGCCTGCTCTACGGCTAACATTTCCGCATCTAATGCGTCTAACACAAATTTGGCTCCCTCACTAGTAGGATGAAGGGTCGTTCCTTGAACCTTAAGACTCACCCGTTGGAATCAAGTCTTTACAGCAACTTGCAACGACGTGTCTTGGCTTCTCTTCGAAGCTTCCTCAAAGGCCGATAGGATTAGTCTGATTCTTAGGATACGTTCTCGAACTTGATAAAGCAGCTCTCCCTGCTCTTGAGGTCCTTGGGGTTGTTGAAACAGTTGTTCCTCTAATCGCTCCAAAGAGCTGAAGAATCCCTGTGGGATCATCCATTCAATTAGCTAATCAAATTTATACAGTAGATATTAATATTGAATGAACGACATTCAAACTTCCTTAGCTCAATGTACGTGCGTGCAATATGAGTATCAGCTGGTTGCACTATTCCATTGGTATTTCGTGCGTACTATATATCATCTTTGGCAAGAGATTATATAGACATTAAATAACATTTAATCAATATACGACTAAATAAATCTTTTCGATAATTGCGTTAATTGCACTTTTATTAAGCTACATATATTCCTGCTGTTGATACCGCTACAAATTGGTGACCCAGACGACTACTGAACACAACGAAACCGACGCAAGTAATATATTACAACAAGAACTTAGCAACATGTCCGACAATGAAACTCCAACACCAGCAGTTAACGCCGTAAGTATTAAAATTCCACCCTTTTGGAGTGACGATCCTGAACTTTGGTTCCTTCAAGTGGAGGCACAATTTCGAGCAAGACAAGTCACAGTCCAACAAACGCGATTTGACCACATCGTCGCTGCATTATCTCCCGATGTAGCGCGGTACATCAGAGATGTTATTAAAAATCCACCGAAACCGAATCCATATGAAGGTTTGAAAACCGCATTAATTGAAAGGTTCGCCCCAACACGCCACCAAGAGCTTCAAAAACTGCTTTCAGCAGAGCACCTTGGTGACAGAAAACCGTCGCAGATGCTACGTGATATGGAAAAGCAACTAGGCGACACAACCTCTGATGAACTATTACGTGAGCTCTTTCTCAATCGACTACCGAAAGATATGCGATTAGTATTATTGGCCTCTAAAATGCCCCTTGGTGAACTTGCCTTAATAGCTGACGATATTATTGATGGGTGCACTGTGTCAAACCCCCATCAAGATTCAGTCTCCTCAACCGACTACGACATTGGCAGAAACGAACAAGCGACCACAAATTTAAACGCCACGTTTAGTAGACCAACTTCATGGACTGGGCCACCTGGACAGAAACCAAGGATGTTCACAAGGACCAATAATAACGCGCGTCAACCAGAATATTGTTGGTATCATCAGCGGTTTGGGAAAAACGCCAAAAACTGCACACCTCCATGCGCTGCGGCACTCCCGAATACACAGGGAAACGCGAGGGCCAGCAGCAAATAAATGCGGCAACGTCTGCTGGCCGATGCAGCCGCTTGTTCTACGTAATAGATAAGCGATCAGGATACCGGTTTCTTGTAGACTCTGGTTCGGCCGTTAGTGTCCTACCTGCAAAATATGCCGATAAACTACTCACCAAAGAGGATGCCTCTACACCACAACTTGTTGCTGCTAATGGAACAACCATTGATACATATGGCAACAAAACCCTAACACTCAATTTAGGGTTACCGCAACGATTTACTTGGAAATTTGTTATCGCCAATGTGTCACAACCAATATTGGGCGCAGATTTTTTTAGTAATTTCGGACTGCTCATCGATTTGAGACATTCTAGCCTCATAGATGCAAAGACTTACACCCACGTTCCCGGTAAAATATCGCATTCGATAAAGGCACCTGGGTTAAGCTTCATCTGCGATTCTAATGAATTCAATGAATTACTCTTAGAATTCCCTTCATTAACAGAAATGACATTTCGTGAATCAAAGCTAAGACATGACGTTGAACACCACATAGAGACTGTAGGAGCACCCATTCACAGCAAACCAAGACGCCTATCACCAGAGAAACTTTCAGTCGCCAAGGAAGAATTCCAACAGATGTGTAATCTAGGCATTATACGCCCTTCATCTAGTCAATGGTCATCACCGTTGCACATGACCCCCAAACAAAAACCTGGTGAATGGCGCCCATGCGGGGACTATAGACGTTTAAATGATGCAACAGTACCCGATAGATACCCGATTCCGCATATTCAAGACTTCACGGCGAACCTAGCAGGTAAAACAATATTCAGTAAAATCGACCTAGTCCGTGCTTATCACCAAATACCCGTTGCGCAAGAAGACATACCAAAAACTGCCATATCAACCCCATTTGGGTTATTTGAATTCATCCGCACTCCATATGGCCTCCGCAATGCAGGTCAAACATTTCAACGATTTATGCATAGAGTTTGCGGGGATTTAGATTTCATATTCGTTTATATGGACGATATACTTGTAGCTAGTTGCAACCGTCTAGAACATAAGCAGCACCTTCGAATTCTATTTCAGAGACTAGCAGAGTATGGATTGGTCATCAACAAGGATAAATGTGACTTGGGTAAGTCACATTTAACATTCCTAGGCCATAATATTAGTAAAGATGGAATAACACCGTTAGCAGAGCGCGTTCAAGCAGTGCAAGACTACCCAACACCTGCAACAACGAAGGAATTACAGAAGTTTTTAGGCATGGTAAATTATTACCACAGATTTATCCCCAATGCATCTGAAGTGTTAAATCCCTTGTATATAGCTTTAAAGCAAAATTCCAAAAATTTCACCTGGAACCCATCATACAACAAAACATTTACGATTGTGAAAACTGCTTTAGCAAATGCAGCCATGCTCTACCACCCACAAGCTAATGCTGATACTGCAATTACGACCGATGCCTCTGACATTGGTGTTGGGGCTGTACTGGAACAATTAATAGATAAAGAATGGCGCCCGGTCGCATTCTTTTCAAAGAAATTACGTCCTGCCGAAACGCGTTACAGTGCGTATGACAAGGAATTACTTGCAATAGTGCTCAGCATTAAACACTTTAGGTACTTTGTCGAAGGGCGAAGGTTTAACATTTATACGGACCATAAACCCCTAACATTTGCATTAAAGTCAGGCCGTGATACATTACTACCTCGACAATCACGCCAATTGTCCTTCATATCAGAATTTACTTGCAAGATAACCCACATTTCAGGGAAAGACAATTTAGTCGCAGACTCATTATCCCGAGCTCCACTATCAACCAATACAATACAGTCATCAACTGTCGATTATACTCTATTAGCAGAGGCTCAAGAAATCGATCCCGAAATTCAAGCTTCTAGAACTGCTATAACAAATTTAGTTCTCTGGGATGCCCCTATAGAAAATTCCACACATACAGTATTATGCGACATATCGACTGGAGTTGCTAGACCATTAGTGCCTCAAAGTTGGCGACGATCAATTTTTGAAACACTCCACAGCCTTAGCCATCCTGGTGTTAAGTCAACACGCAAATTAATAACATCAAGGTTTGTATGGTATAAAATCAACCGTGATATTACCGCATGGACGCAAACTTGCCTACATTGTCAAAAATCAAAGATCCATCGACATACAAACTCAGGCATTTATCGCTTCGACGCTCCAGATCAACGATTTTCTGATATCCATGTCGACATAGTGGGTCCATTGCCATGTTCACAAGGATACACATATTTATTTACCTGTATAGACAGATACACCAGATGGGCTGAAGCTGTTCCAATGGAAAACTCTTTAACTGAAACTTGCGCCAGGGCTTTGCTGTCTCAGTGGATCTCTCGATTCGGAGTACCAAATACAATAGCATCAGATCGAGGGGGTCAGTTCGAATCAGATCTTTGGTTTAATCTCAATAAACTCCTAGGAACAACAAGAAATAGAACTACGGCCTACCACCCCCAGTCAAATGGTATCGTCGAGCGGTATCATCGACAACTCAAAACTTCATTAAAAGCTCGTTTGCACAACAACAATTGGTATGATGAGTTACCAATCATAATGTTGGGATTACGCGCTGTTCCTAAGGAGGATCTGGGTTGTTCAGCGGCAGAACTGGTTTATGGAGCGGCATTACGACTACCAGGAAAATATTTCACCGCTTCACAAACTCCTAAAGGAGCAGAAACCAATAAATTATTGCGTACCCTGCAACATTGCATGCATAATATGCAACCCACGTCCACTTCTCACCATACAAATTATTATAATTCAAAGTTATTCATACCAAGTGAATTGCGGACATCTAACTTTGTTTTCATCCGTAGGGATGCTCACCGTTCACCACTACAATGTCCTTATGAAGGACCCTTCAAAGTAATCTGCCGAAAGGACAAGTTCTTTACTCTTGATGTAAATGGCAAACGGGACACGGTCAGCATTGATAGACTAAAACCAGCCTTCCTTGAAAACGATGTGTTCATGAACCAACCATTAAGATCGCGTTACGGTCGACCAATAAAAACTCCCGTCCGTTAATTACTAACTAACTATTAGTCTATCTAGTAATTATAATTATATATTGTTATCGTGTCTTGTCGACACTGGTGGAGGGCTTATGTGGGATCATCCATTCAATTAGCTAATCAAATTTATACAGTAGATATTAATATTGAATGAACGACATTCAAACTTCCTTAGCTCAATGTACGTGCGTGCAATATGAGTATCAGCTGGTTGCACTATTCCATTGGTATTTCGTGCGTACTATATATCATCTTTGGCAAGAGATTATATAGACATTAAATAACATTTAATCAATATACGACTAAATAAATCTTTTCGATAATTGCGTTAATTGCACTTTTATTAAGCTACATATATTCCTGCTGTTGATACCGCTAC
>JAUCBJ010007506.1:0-43751 GCA_032718475.1 Nemertoderma westbladi
CAGGCCTAATTATTTCAGGTTCATCGACTATAGTAGGGAGTCTTTTGACCTGGATTTTTATGTCCGTTAAAACACCTGTAAAGGTACCTTGCGGGCGAGGGGAATATATATACAGTTAGAAAACCTTTTTAGAGTATTCCAGCGCCTGGGGGAGAACTGGCCAGCAAAGGCAAACGTATCAGTTATCCCACAAAAGCTTTTACAATATGTATTATATAAACAGGCAGGATCACCAGGATCGCACACGTACAGTCAGACATCAGTAGTTACTTTTTGCGGTAGTGGTATAGCTTTGCGGTAGCCTCCTTACTGCCTTAGCGGTGTATACCGCGGTAGCGTAGTTGAGTTATAGCTGTATAGTTCATTCATACCCATACTGCCATACCTGTGGTATTTTCGTATGGCAAAAATAAGACTACTGTAAACTGTAACCTATTATGTTATTGAGTTAATGTTTATTGACTAATTGTTTTGATTAGGTTCACTGTGTCAAGTACAATGCACACATCTCTGCATCTCCAACCAGACACTATATAACATTGGAGTTGGAGGTGTCTCATTCAGTCATTGGTTCCCCCAAGCTTGACACTAGAACAAAGCCGCCTCCGCTTTGCAGGACATCGCTTTAAGCCGTGAGGACCAGCCAGTGCATCTCATGGAGTGAATAAGCATGGTGGACAGCCCATGACTTTCTTGAGACGCATCTTTCTTACTGCTGTTCTGTCTTAAAGGACACTGGCCTTGAAGATGCGGATGATCTAGCAAATGTCATGGGTGAATAGGCTGTAAGAGTGTAAGGGAGTTGTGGAGGCGCACTTTTGTCAACAAGCCGGCACAGCATTCTTAATACATAATAGGGCCTATATATATAATGCAGCTGCAATGAATCATGCCGATTGTAGTAGTAGTATGTGGTGAGGTTATCAGTTATAGGGCTCCTTCAATTGGTAAAGTCAAAAGTGGCCGTTTATTGTTTTAGTTAGAAAAGCCTGCCTCCGTAACCTGTTCCTTTCCCTCAATTGGTTTATGATTATGACGTGTGTTACTTGTTACTTCTGTACTTATTATGTGGAGACCCCAATCAGTTCAGCAGTTACTAATCCCATTTCAATATCCTGTTATCCAGCCGTTTTATAATACCCTTCCTGTTGTATGGAAAAATTAGAAGAGATGGTGGTAGCATCAACTTGTAGTATTTCTTTCTGATAGGGCTCCCATAGCCTTAGACGAAATCGTAGCTTGTACTGTAGTTCTGTAGTTAGCCTTAGCAGCAGCTGCAGTTGGCTAACCTGGCATTGCTACCAGTATCCACCAAATATAATTTGTAATTAAATATTTGTTGGAGCATAATCTAATCTAGTCCTAAAGACACTATAAAGTCCTGGGTACATAAGGCTGTAAGGTTAGACATAACATGAATGTAAATTGTAAACTAAACAATATGCTAAAAGTAAAGTACAAAGTAGGCCTACCTAGAATGCTAGAATGTACCATTATATTCTAAGTACAGTACAGTCATTACACTGCAGATACATACAGAGCTGCAAAGGTAACTTTCCATAACTTAACAGCTGTCTGGCTGTCTCTCATCTGTCATGCTTCATGTACCTTTAAGTTTGATTCTCAATGTCACGACCAAAATTGGACTTAAAGTCCAATATTGGACTTTTGTAAAAATTCAAAGCCTTATAAAAAAAGTTCCCCCTGGTGAATTTCAGGTCCCCCTGTTCAAAACTCTTATTTTTTGATATATTTTCGATTAAAGAAAAAAAATCCCGCCCGATCCAATTACCCAAGGCCCTGGAACAATTGGCTGATTTGAAGTCCAATATTGGACTCACAGAAGTCCAATTTTGGACTTGAACTGGAGTCGAAGTCCAATTTTGGACTCAAGTCCAATTTTTGACTTCTCACCGACTGGCATTCGTTACCTAAATTATTCGGACTGACGAACCACAGACGAAGGCTTCACGAATCTTAAATAACATTCCACGCACCTTTCAGCCTTTTGCGAATGTTGTATGTGGCACTAATGCGTTACACGCATGGGGATTTTTTACTGGGTATAATTTGTTATAAATATTAGGACTGGAATAATAATTGTATAATCATGTACTGAAATAGTTTACTAACATTGCCGAAGTTGTCAGTATACTGTCGGTTTGTGATTTTACCTGTCGGTTTGTGTCTTTTGTTGTTGGTGGTAGTCGGTGGTATGCGAAAGGTGTCGGTGGTTGTCGGTGGCGTATTTAGTCAAACCCAAAGTTGGAACCACTACCTACTGCAGTATACAATATTACCGGTACCGGTACATCAATTAAAGTTCAATTTGATAATGTGCTTTAAACTTATATGTAAAGATCTAAACCTGATCCTCCATTACATACAACATGTACAACATCCTCGCAGACTATTTTAATATCCCAGCCAGACATCCAATGCAATCATGACCTGGCCATATAGGCCTATATAAAATTATGAAGCAAAGGCCCCGCCCATCTGCCCATGTCTGCATGTTGCATGTTCCATACTATACAGACAGATACCGCTAGGCCTACTCTTATTTTGACAGTTTGAAGTTATTGTCTAGGCGAGGCCTATACTGCTATACTGCTATAAGTATAACTGTATAAACTGTAGTACAGTAGTATATCTACTGGCAGACTGGTACCTTTGTCTGTTTGTAGTCTTAGTAAATAATATAGTATTAGTGTATTCTCATTTTATAATAACTTAATAGCTGAAGTTGAAACTGAACGTTGAGACACACCATGGCAGGTGGCGTGGATGCGGAACTGAAGTACCTAGTGGTGGACCGCACGAAGTTTGGGGATGCCACAGCGCAGGCCGAATGGGGCGCAAAGAAACTGGTATGGATTCCGTCGTTGGAGCACGGGTTCGTAGCTGCCTCCATAAAGGAGACTCGTGAGGAAGACTTTGTGGTGCAGGAGGAGGGGGGTGGGCAGTCCTTGTTGATCAGTAAGGATGATGTCCAACGGATGAACCCTCCAAAATTCTCCAAAGTAGAAGATATGGCCGAACTAACTTGCCTTAATGAAGCGTCGGTTTTACATAATATTAAAGACAGATATTACAGCGGATTAATTTATGTAAGTTTATTACTATTTAGCCACTCCTGTGTAGCCTATTGTAAGGGGGGGGGGGGGGGGGGGGGGGGTGGTGGTTATTGGCTTATATAGTATTAGAGAGTTCTACCAATTTATTTTTTTGGTCTTGAGTAGGCCTATTTACTGATTTACGACCTCTGATTATTGTGGTTCACAAAATTAAATCATTCATATTATTTTGATTAAAATTAACCGCTTATAAAGAGTACTTTTAAATAACCCTATATGTCCCAGAGTAGCCCTTGTGTTTTAATTCATGTACCTGCCCTCCAATGCATATTCATTCACAAATTATCTTCTTCAAACACCCTTCTACAAATCTTAATGAGATCGGATGAAATTTGAAACAGAGATAGTTTCACCTCCCTTCTCCTAGCTGGGTGTGCCAGAATTTTTATTTTCGCTTTCGGGACGATTTTGGTGAATGACCGGAGAACAAACAAAAATTATATTAATGTTAAGTTTTGTTGTATTGTATGTGTTACTATTCTTATACTGTTCTATCTTATTTTTCCTATATTCAATTTTTAGTTTTAGAAATATTTCTAAACAAGTTTAAAGAATTTAGAAATCACTATTTTAATTTATAAATTTCACTAACATAATTAGAAAAAAAACCCTGCTTAGTTCTTCGTATAAAATTCCACAAGTGAGTTGATGGGCGTCAGTCGTGAGGCTGTCAGGTCGACATATAGAACGGGACTTCCTCGTGTATAATTTCATTCCCACCCATCAGCCTATCGAGCAGCGCTGCCCCTACATCCTACAGGTACTGTATGAGTTGTTTCAGGACCGAGACCGTGTTTTTTCCACCACTGAAAATCCGCTTTAGATGAAATATTTTTCTAGAAAAAAACAGTTTTTTCACGTGCTACGCGAAGGGCATATCATCCTCTTATGCCGTAAAATTGTATAGTAAAGTAAAGTTAAGTGTAGGTAGGCGTACGCCGTACACCCTACAAGTAGCCTATACAGCGGCTTAAGTCTGTAAGCAGGAGGATTGCAGTGCAGTCAGCTGGTCAGGTTACATTAGGGAATAAGACTATAATACTGTAATAGTAGTATAGGATGGAGGCCCCCAAACAGGAATGAGCCTCGCTTTCATTCGTTGGCCTGCTGTGATTTGAAAAAGGTTTCACCATCGAGATTGGACCGGTTTCACCACAGTTATTCATCAAACCGTGTAGTGGTTTGTTGATAGCAATGGGAAGCTGGCCACGCAAGAATTCAAGTAACACAATCTGAATTTCGTTGAAGTACCGGTATTGCTGAGATATGGGGCGTTCGAAAGTTATATGGCTTTGCATCTGAGCGAGCCTGTTTTATTATATTAAATATAAACACCATATTCTGGTACCTTTTGTTTATATGTATGAATTCAGCTACCTAATAGTATTATTGGTAGGTATTGCTTGTTTGTCCATCCTTTACTAAGTAAAGGATGCCTTGATTAGGCTTGTACTATTTTATTAAATATAAAACAGCGCGCAAGCAAAACCGTGAAAGTCGACCCCCCCCCCCCCCCCCCCCCCCCCCTAGAGTGTTTCATAAAAATAAAATTTTGGAAATTTTACGATTTCTGTGAGCCATTTGGTGGACACTGGTCCCAAAAAGAATGCTGACCAATTTTTGTTTGAAAATATTAAGTTTTAGGGGTCCCCCACCAGTAATTTTCAATTCTATCATATTCCGCGGCTGTCGCGAAAGGTACAAGGATGGAAAAATATGCTCACGCGACTTCCTGAGGTCACACGGTAATAAAATTAGGCTCATTCGAACCGCAATCAGTGATATAGTGGGGGTAGGAACCATTAAAAAGCAGATAAAGTTGAATTTATATGATGAAAAATTACATTAAATCATTTTAGCCCTGAACAGCTGAATACGGTATGATGTAATACCGGTATCTTTAAATAGTCATACCGGTATCTTTAAATAATCATACCATGAGGCTCAATTGTGAGCACGATCCTGACAGTGTTGTATTACAGAACTAGAACACTGTACAAAGAGATGTAGGCCTTGTACTACTCAGTAGTGAGTGTGAGTAGGAGTACCGGTACTGTCACTAGAAAAAACTTTCACATTCACAGTCTAAACTTTTTTGTATTGTGAGCATGAGCCTGGCAGTGTTGTATTACAGAACTAGAACACTGTACAAAGAGATGTAGGCCTTGTACTACTCAGTAGTGAGTGTGAGTAGGAGTACCGGTACTGTCACTAGAAAAAACTTTCACATTCACAGTCTAAACTTTTTTCTGTCAATCTGTCATACCTATGTGTCTGTCTATACCGTATTTAATATGAGTAATACACGTTCTTCAAACTGCCAAATTGTCAAATTATTGGGAAATGCCATCGGACAATTACCAAGAAGTGAAGTTCTCTCTAAAAGAATAATTCTTAAACGTTTAGCATTTATACATGAAGATTCAAATCTAGGTGACTCAATAAATCATCTCTCTCAGGAAGTTCAGGCATTCACAATTACTTGAATCCTTAATCTTTCAGCACACCAATCGCAGATTCAAGTCAAAGACAGATGAGAACATATGTTTAAACACAAAAGCTATGTTGGAAATTAAGAATCTTGACAAATTGGGTGAAATTCTCTGTCAGTATGCTATTGTTCATTTTAGAGCCCATAGGATCGCTATAACCACCACAGGATGTAACATGATTACTAACACTTTAGAGATATCAAAAATGTTGGCCAATGTTGGTGACAAATTGAAACTCACAACATCTTACTATGAGGCTATTGAGCGGCATCTTTACAATGCTGATGCTGTTTTTCTGCCTCTGGACAAACGTTATAGAACCTTAATGCTAAATCAGCCACTTGATGATATTGATGTTGCTAATAATGGGCTTTTTGAACAACGGGTAAGGTTGGCACTTTCAAAGGAGCAGTTGTTATGTGTTGAAGTAGATCAACTTGTTGATTATCCTGGGTGGATAGATCGTGCTATTGGATCACCATTATTCAAGCCCCCAATTTTGTGGAAAAGCTCGTGATCTCTTCGCAAATCCTGATCATGGGTTATGGGAGGCAATTGAGCTGATTGGACAGACCATTGTAGGGCATAATCAGCCTGCAGAGAGGCTAGTTGGGGAACTGAAATCTACAGACTCTTTCTCTAAGATTTTTATAAAGTATGAGGAACGGTGGATACGAAGTCGTCATTTAGGAAATGTGTCTAAGACAGATTGTTCTAATCTTGTAAAAGACTAATTTATTGTCGTAACACTTCGATGACTATGTTCTATTGTTCTACTGAATGCCTTAATATTATTGAATTTTCTTTAATTCATCTAATTATGCCTATCAGTATATGGAATAAGTGAAATTGAAGTGAATTTTAGATTCAACACCTAGGAATGTTTCAAATTAATCAATAGGGCCTAACGTATGCCTATTTAAGTCATATTCAGGGCTGAAAATGATTTAATGTCATTTTTTATCATAAAAATTTAACTTTATCTGTTTTTTAATAGTTTCTACACCCACTATATCACTGATTGCGGTTCGAATGAGTCTAATTTTATGACCATGTGACTTCAGGAAGTCGACTAAGCGTATTTATCCATTCTCGTACCTTTCGCGACAGCCGCGGAATATACTGGATTTGAAAATTACTGGTGGGGGGACCCCTAAAACTTAATATTTTCAAACAAAAATTGGTCAGCATTCTTTTTGGACCAGTATCCACCAAATGGCTCACAGAAATCGTAAAATTTCCAAAATTTTATTTTTATGAAACACTCTACCCCCCCCCCCCCCCCCCCCCCCCCCGGTCTCGAAAAGTAGATCTGGTATGACCACGTCTTTACTTCTCCAGCTACTAGGATCGGCATGCTGCATTGCAACTGCATTTGTAAGAATGCTGTGCCGGCTTGTCGACAAAATTGCACCGCCACAACTCCCTATCACCCATGACATTTACTAGATCATCCACATCTTCAAGGCCAGTGTCCTTTAAGATGCGTCTCAAGAAAGTCATGGGCTGTCCACCATGGTTATTCACTCCATGAGGCTGCCAAAGTACAAGATTATGCACTGGCTGGTCCTCGCGGCGAAAGCAATGTCCTGCAAAGCGGAGGCGATTTTGTTCTAGTGTCAAGCTTGGGGGAACCAATGAGACACCTCCAATGTTATATAGTGTCTGGTTGGAGATGTATGCATTGTACTTGGCACAATGAACCAGGGTAGCATTCTCGTGAATGTGCCATCCAGAGATTTGGTGTCCTCAGCAGTTAGAGCCCAGCATGGACTCCCTCCCATAGAGGAGTACTGGAACTACTGCTGCTCTAAATAATCGGACCTTAAGTTTCCGATTAATTCTCGGTGACTGCCAAATCCTGGAAAGCCTATTCAAGGCTGCCCATGCCTTTCCCTTACGTATTCGAAGGTCCTCACCTCACTTCCGGATCCATGATCCCAGGTAACAGAAGTCGTCCACATGCTCAAGCATACCATCCTTTGAGCTCATGCTCATCCGATCAGAGACTTGCTGAGGACTTTCAAAGTTAACTGTCAAAATTTTGGTCTTGTCTAGAGTTAATAAAAAGACCAACACTAGAAGCAGCCTGTTCTAATGAGCCGAGGAGCCGTTGGGCTCCCTCTAGTGATTCTGAGAGTACTCCTAAGTCATCAGCAAAGTCTAGATCAGTTAGGTACTTGGCAGGATCTCCTCGACTTCTGGAGCCAGTAGGTGGAGTTATCATCACCCCATCATCATTATGATGATCTAAGGACATGCGTTAGAACATAGTCAACCACAATTATGAACAAGAATGGTGCAAGTGTGTCTCCCTGGAGGACGCCCCATAACACTTCAAATGGTTCTGTGTCACCGTCAACAGTAGACACAAATGTTGTCGAACCATCGTATACTGATCTGATTGCTGCAATAATTTCATCAGGAATCCCATATAATGAAAGTATGCTGAACATACGTGAGCGAGAGACTGAATCAAAGGCCTTGAAGAAGTCAACAAAGATAACAGCCAGATGCCTGTCTTTCTTTTTTTATAACTCTTCAATTATCCTTCTAAGTGCCAAACTTCTCCAGCAGTGCCCACTGAATCATAATCTGCGTGGTTGCTTGATACTGTTGATACGATTCATATTTTTAAAGATAAGATACTTTCACTTTACTAATGTTATTTTGAGAAATTATTTACGAAACGATACGAAAAATCAAGGCTGCGATACCAATACGAAAGTATCGTAATTAATTAATTAGTCAACCTAATTTCTCGTTCGTTAGTTCTTCTTTTCTTTATTATATCATTAGTCGTTCTCATAAAATTATCGTTATAGTGATAACACTTAAGCCTAATTTTTAAAAATCTTAAAATTTAACTTATAACATTTCATATAAAAAAAATGATTGAAAACTTAATTTCGCATTTTGTCATATCATATCATCCTGCCTCATCCACGCCAGAGTAAGGACTGCACTAAATTGAACAAAAATTAATTTCATGATTTAGCTGATGATGTGTATTTTATACAAAATTATGAACGGCAGTGACTGGTTGATTCGATAATATGCCATCGCGCAATGAGAACCAATTCAATTATCTTTAGATTTGTTAAAACTCTAATCTTCCGCGATAATTCTAAGTACTTTTGCAGAAGTAATATCGGTTCCTATTTGCCATTTTCTAATGTCAACAACTAGAAAAATATATTACCAAATCAAAATTTGAAAAGGCGAAATGTGAGAACCGCTGAGTGATACGCAATGTCCTGTACTGATATCCTAAAAAAATGTTAAACACCTCGTATTAAACAGACCATCCGCCATTTATCCGTACAACTTGTTGACTCGGATGTACTCAATAACATTATCGGGTACTAAATATTTAATACTTTCTTTCCTTCGAAGGGAAGTCCGAATATGCGTGGAACTTATATCGTTGGGAATCCAATTGGGTACAACCTCTATATACCTGGAATTCTCCGACAACTTATCGCTATTGTATATAAACCTGTGGGGGTCGCTTCCTTGCCGAGAGATAACCACTAACCCGAACTGTCGAACAATCTCTAGAATGTCTTCGTCTTTCCACAGCCTCGGCACTGCGAAAGTCTCAAACAAATCTGCCCCGCACAATAACTTTACCACCGGTCCCGGTTCATCTAATTTTTGTTTTTTGTTACAAGGAATTCCATCCACTAAAGGATCGACTTCTGTATCTATTTTCGCATCCGCGATCTGCTGATGGTGTCTAAGTACCTCTACCGTGTGACTGTATTTCTCCCTGTCCGCTTCCCAGGAGTCCAAAGTAATCCAGTCTGATGATTCGACCGCGAGTTTCCCCATCCGACACCGGTGGGCTGCCGACACCAACCCTTCCTTTTTGTATCCATCGTGTGCCGGTGATATTATCCCACGGACTACACGCACTCCGGTGTGTTTCTCCAGATAATCTCGAGCTATCTCGAACATTCGGAGGTGCAATAGCGTTATTGGATTGAAGGAGCCGCAGGACAATAATATTACCTGTCTAACCGGCATATTTATGAGATATATAACAGTAAAAAAATATGTAGGAACTAGGCTGAATGGAAATAGAAAGAGCATATAGCTGTATAGACAGATAGCCCAGTACCGGTACCCTTTTACAACGGTTCCCCGGCTTTAGAATAGATCCTAGAGCACCTTAGATCCTGAACGAACTTAGATCTTGGTTTAACTTAGATCCTCCCCATACGAATTTAGATCCTTCCCATACGAACTTAGATCCTCAAGATACGAACTGAGATCCTACCACCAATACATTGCAACGAATTAGCTATTAATTTGCAATTTGTAAGCGAATCACTGATCCCAACTAAAGTACTTGCGTGTATGGCTTTAGCACTAGATCATTAGAAGTATTTTGTATTATGCTTAATATGCCTACAGTAATTTTAATATGCCTACAGTAATTTAATTGTCATATGAACGGGGGGTTGATTTCTTGAAATATTATTCCAGATCGTTTGAACCGCCCATGATCAGTTTTAAAACTCAATAATATAATTATATCTTTCTCTAATTTAATAATTTGCCTATTATTTACAAAAGGACACAAAGAATGTTACACAGAGAATATCACCTGTTCTAGGAGTGATATACGATATATCAACCTGACGGCCGAGGTTGTTATACAAAGTTTATTTGCTGAAGTTTGATTTAAAATTATTAAAGTTGTTTAGTAAGTAGTACAAAATTAAACATAGGAAAAACTGGTCTAAAGTTGCCTTGTTAAGTCTCGGCCTGTAAAAATTTGATTGCAAGTTAAATACTTTCAATGTGGGATCTAAGTTCACCTAGTTAGGATCTAAGTTCACATAGTTAGGATCGAAGTTCACCAAGTTAGGATCAAAGTTCACCTAGTTAGGATCTAAGTGCAACTAGTTAGGATCTAAGTTCACCTAGTTGGGATCTAAGTTAGAGATAATATTAAATATAAATAATATAAATTTTTTTAATTATTTTTTTTAATTACGAACTTGACTAAAATTCTAGTTAGGAACGATCACACTTATTTTGTAATTTTTCTTGGGGCAATTTATTGTTTGGTACGTAACTGTCATTTGGGGGGGGGGGGGGGGGGGGGCAATTGTCCTGACACGGTTCTACCAGTAGTATGGCAGTCTGTAAAACATTTTGGAACATTTTGTTTATCCCACAAGTAGCGGGGAAACAATGCAATGCCTATATAATAATACTATGTAGAACTTGGATATTCCTACATAAGATTAAATATTATAGAACATGGTGTATTTATTCAATAGAATAAATAGCATGCAGCGAAAGCAAATACATGCAACATTCGAATGCCCATAACTCAAATATTTCCCAACCAAATTCAATATTTTATACATATTTGGAATCCTTGCATGACCAGCATTCCATTGTTACAAATCTCTATAATGTTGAAGTATAACTGAGGTGTAACTGGCTCACCCACGGAGGAGGAGGAGGGAGGTGAAACTATCTATGTTTCAAATTTCATGCAATCTCATTGAGATTTGGAGAAATTTTTTTTTTGGGGTGGGGGGGGGGGGGTGTGTCCCTGAATTACGACACTATTATTCCAGGACATGGTGTATAAAGTGCAACAATAGCTTTTCCATTTCCGAGTAGTAAGCCCACCGCCACCATGGTTTGACAACTTGTCAATAAGCAAATGCACTAGCATGGCAACTGTTGTTGTTGTTATAGAAATAAACAAATCAACAAAACTGTCCAATCAGAGTAATTTTTAATGGCAACTACGAACGGGATGATTATCACAAATCTTTTGACACTCGTCACTAAGCTACGGTAACGGTATTGTAAACAAATTCAAATGGCAAATATTTTGATAATTAAAGGTCGCACGCGACATTCTAACTAACAGGGGGCTTGTTGTATATAAAAAATAAACAGGTAAAACCCGAGTCTTACACCCCACAAACTAACAAAAAACATAGAATCAGGACATTAACGGCCAAAATAGTACTCAGCCACAAGGGCCATCAAAAAACTACAAACAATACAAACAAAAAACGACATAAACAAAAAAACAACAAACAAATATAATAAACATGCTCAACATACAGGTATGTATCGCACCCTAACCCTAAGCCTAACCGCCATACACTAAATGATACCGGTAGTAAACTGCACAAAAGCTAAGCCTATATTCTATAAGAAAATACAGTATGATATTTTGTCACCGTAACCCTTTACGGTGACAAAATATCATACTGTATTTTCTTTTCTTTAGGGCAAAAATAATGAATTTTATTCCAAAATAGTAACATTACTCAACGCCGTTAGTATTAACAGCGAGTTGTTATTTAGCATTTTACAACTTTTGAGGAAATTAATTATCGGTGGTGGATAACTCACTAGGACTACTAGCTGTACTCTCTGTGTTCGATAATTCAGTACTAGTACTAAGCTAACTTATTTATAACATAATTTATGTCATTTTTACATTTATTTATACAGCAACTAATAGAATTTGTGCTGTTTCTATCACTTATAATATATATGTACATGTACAATCATTTCGTAATGTTAAAATTTTGGAATAAAACTACATACATACTTGTTGCAAAGTACTTTACAGTATTCTGATCCTCGTGGCTTTATTTTCACTCACTCACTAATGTTCGTTCGTGTAACAAAGCCACTCGGTTCATCACACTGTAAAGTGCTACTTTACACACAAGTATGTAAATAGTAATTATCAAAAATATGTTTGCGTTTCGGTGTCTGAGACCCAGTACGCGGAAATCTCCGACACCTCATCAGCTGGACAAAGGATTACCCAACGCCTATCTATATTGCACCGATGACCTACTATAATCGCACCAAACTCTGTTACCACTCTCCCAAAACAGATTAGACCGCAGAACAATGAAACCAATATGGTAAGTGAATCTATGTAAAAAATTATATGTTAAACAGCTCAGCAATAACAGTTAACATTACAAATATATGTTATATTAGATATATTAAAAATAGTTAAAAAGTAGACTTTTGGTGCCAAAATGACTGGCCTAGGCAAATAACCATTGTAAGTAAATTGGAAAATTTGGAATGCTATAGAACTCCAGAGAGTGCCATTGCTGTCATTGGAGTATGAGGTATAGATAGCAAATGAGGTTTAAAGGTCTTCCACAGCTACAGGCTTTTACAGTAGATGCGTTCTTAAATACAATGTTAACTGCAGGCAATGGTAACAGAAGTTTCAAAACCGCAAGTAGTTCACTCATGTGTCATAGGTGGTTTGGGGAAACAGCTCCATAATGAACTGAAGAACTTAAAGTCTTTAAAACAGTTGAGGGAATCGCAGACAAGATATTCTGTGGGAGATTAATTATTAATAATTTTATGAACAGTCTTTATGTGTCTGCTGAGGGAGCTTGGGTGGCTAAATACTTTATCACAACCAGTACAATTATACCGGATTCCACTGTGAGCAGATTCTATATGAAATTGCAAACCTGATTTGAAAGCAAATGATTTTCCACAATCAGAGCAATTATACTTGATTCCGTTTTTATGAGTTGATTCTATGTGAAACTGTAAACTGCGCTTGTAGGCAAATGATTTTCCACAATCAAAACAATTATACTTGATACCCTTATGAATAGAATCAACGTGGTTGCTTAGATGTGTTTGATGTGTAAATAATTTATCACAAACAAGACATTTATACTTGATTTGGTCATGAACTGAATCCATGTGAAACTGTAAACCGTGTCTAGTAGCAAATGATTTCCCACAGTCAAAGCAATTGAACATCTTAATACCTTTATGAACGAAGTCGATGTGGCTGTTTAGATTCCCTTTCTTGCTGAATAGTTTATCACAATGAACACAATTGAAATTCTTTATACCTTTATGTACAGAATTGATATGACTGTTTAAGTGTTCTTGTCGTGTAAATAGTTTATCACAGTGACCGCAATTGAAATTCTTTATTCTTTTATGAACAGAATTTATGTGATTGTTTAAGTGCCCTTGGCGTGCAAATAGTTTATCACAATGAATGCAATTGAAATTCTTTATTCCTTTATGAACAGAATTGATGTGACTTTTTAAGTGTCCTTGGCGTGTAAATAGTTTATCGCAAATCTCACACTTATACTTGATGTAGTTATGAATAGAGTTGACGTTGGTTCCTAAGTTACTGGCAAAATTTGGTTCAGGATCTGCGGTACAGATTGTTGCATCATTAGGATGCATCAGTGAGACATTATCACATGAGGTATCATGCTGTTTTCTAACAATGAGAGTACCGGTACCTTCAGATGATCCACAACTAAAACCTGCCTCAGATTTTACAGAAGAAGAATTCATTCCATGAATATCTGTGTCATCAGTTTCAATATCATATGGTAAGTGATTGTTGTCATTTCGTTGTTTTACGAGAACAAAAGAATCTATGGATTGTTCATAAGAATTATCTTCTTCATCTAGAACAGGGATAATATCTACTCCACTGCACAAATTGTTATGATCATTGCTAGGTGAAGCTCTGTAAACGGAGTTTTCAGTTTCAGTTTTAACTTCCAAAGAATAAGGAGTAGAGTCTGCTACCTCTTCCACTATCATTTCCCCAGAGGGTTTATGTTTCGATGAATTAGTATTGGAATTCGATAACATCTTCCCAGCATTACAATAACCCTGATGCGACTATGGAAATATTGTCAACAATATATTATAAAATATTTTTTAGATTCAAGTGTTTTAAATTAAGGTTAGGGTCAACAGATACATGACAGTTTTACTTTTACTCAGAGTTAGGTATATATTGGGCGCTTTCATATTAAAGGCCTGGTTGTAGCCTACCACTCCCTCAACCCACTGGGATAAACATACTTTAAGAAAAAATAATTACAAGTACATTTACAGTAAAATCTGAGGAGAAGAAAACCCTGGCTGTATAAGGACTTATGGGTGACATCATGGACTAAACTAGGCAATGTTGACATGTAACAGATAATGCAAATAATGTAAAACATTTAATAGCAATAGCAATAATTAATTATTATTAATTCAATTATATTGAAAAAGAGTAATATGTTTTTCCCACGTATAAATAATTTTAGTCTTAAATTGTTACTTTTTTGATACTTACCGGTTCCCTGGAACCAAAATCGGAAGAAAAAAAACGGACAAAAAAGTAAAAACACGAAAAAACTGATATATAATATAATGAGTGATTTAAACAGATAAGAACATTTATTCTGATTCAATTACATTATTCTTAGTCTATTCATGTATTCAATGATACAACTTATTCAAATTTACTGATTTTACTGAATTCATTTGAATTTCCCAGGCTATGGACGGTCCGACGAATCTGTGCAAAAAAGTAAAAAAAAATACAAAATAGTACAAAAGAGTACAATAAAGTGCAACTACTACTATTAGGTCGAGCGAACTCGGACAGTGGAAATGAGATCCTTCCAGGCTTCCCGATTCTCCATAGTTGTCGCAATCTCGTTTCTCCCAAGTTCAGTATCCCTTTCAAGTTGATCTATATATGTTATGGCCGGTTGTCCACGACTACGCTTTCTGGTATGACCTCGTCTTTACTTCACCAGCAGTGCCCACTGGATCTTAATCTGCGTTCACGGAGGGTGGTTGATACAGGTGATATAGTACCATAAAGCTCGGCGTTTGTCATGTGTTGTCTCCAGGTGATGTTTAGGGCTGCCCTTAGTAGTATTGTGTAGCAACCATCAATTCGTTGTTCAAGTGATTTAGTCAGTGTCCAGGTCTCACCCCCGTATAAAAATACACTTTCCACTGTGGCTCGAAAGAACTTAGTCTTCAGGTGCCTGGAGAGATCTGATTTCCAGATGGTATCCATTTTTGATAGAGCTACCCAAGCCTTTGCTTTCCTAACTTCTATGTCCTTTTTGCTACTCTCTATCCACGATCCAAGGTACTGGAAGTCGTCGACCTTCCTTAGTTGATTATTATCAATGGTTGTCAAGTTTCCATCAACATTAAAGGTCATGAATTCGGTCTTGGTAGCAATTATATGCAATCCAACCTCCTTAGCAGCCCTCTCCACTTTATTTAGTAGAAGCTGTGCATCTGCTAGTGTATTAGAGAGCAGGGCGATGTCATCCGCAAATTCGGTGTCTGTGACTGCAGTTGCCGGATATCTACTACTTCTGCGTTCTTTCTCACTCGTTTGTACTCTTTTGTACTATTTTTGCACTTTATTGTACTCTTCGACATGACATGGTCGCGCTGGCAATGGAATATAACTTCGACATCATCTGCATCCAAGAACATCGGATTTGTCATGAAGACACTGCCATGAAGTACAATGACATTGGAAATAGATGGACGTTAGTAACAAGCTCAGCAGTAAGAAACTCGGCCAATGCATCAATTGGTGGAGTAGGAATTCTGCTAAGCCCATTTGCACTTAAGACCCTAAACAACATCGAATCTATATGTTCCAGGGTTCCAGAATTCCAGGGTTATGATCGCAACATTTGATGGGAATCCCAAAGCAACAGTTATATGTTGCTACAGTCCAACCAATGCCTCAGACCCAGAACAAGCAGTCAAGTTTTATGAAGAACTGACTGGACTTATAAAGGACAATCCGAAACACAATGTTAAAGTCATTGCTGGTGACCTGAATGCGCAAATTGGCCCAGAAGACATCAAGGGTTACACCTATAACACCAGTTCTAACAGAAATGGGTACTTACTTTTAGACCTAATGGAAGAATGTGAATTGATACCAACAAACAACACAATCGAAAAGAGTAAGGGGAAGCTATGGACCTTTCAATACCCTAATGGAACCAAAGCACAACTGGATTACATCCTTATAAACAAAAAGTGGAGAAACAGCATGATCAACTGCGAGGGATACAGCTCGTTCGACCTAATTGGTTCGGACCACAGAATTGTGACTGCAGAGATCAGACTCAGTTTGAGAGCCAGCAAACCCAGGACAAGCAAGCAAATCAACTATGACTGGGTCTGGCAGAAACTCAGAAATGACATGCTGTAAAGGATGCTTACACAGTAGAAGTTCAAAACCGCTTTGAAGCACTTCAGTCAATGGATGAAGACCAGTCCACCGATTCAATATACCTGAATATAATAACAGCCCACAAGGAATCAGCTAAGAGGCATATCCCCCGGAAACCCAAACAAAAACAGTATGTGCCATGGCAAAACTCTGAGGTTACTTGTAAGAGAGAAGATCTTAAGATAGATTACAAAGTTAAAACCGAACAACCAACAACCGAAAACATTAACAAGGTTGAGAAAGCTAAGGACGATCTTAAATTGGCCTACAACATCAGCCAGGAAAAGTACATACAGGATAAAATTGAAGCAATTACAACTGCTCACATACAGCAACCATCAAGACTTACCTGGCAAACTGTAAATGAGGTATCTGGTCGGAAAAGATGTGCAAAGGGGCTCCTAAAAGCCGATAGTCCTGAAGAACGTGCTGGGAAGTGGAAAAATCACATCAGCAACTTGCTTGGGCAGCCACCAAACATCGAGGTCAGCCCTACAAGGAAAATATATGACAAGACACTACCTATAGAAACAGGGGACTTCACACCTGCGGAACTCCAAAGAAGCATTAAAAGCAAGTCCAATAATAAAGCGAGTGGATTATATGAAATCTCAGCGGAGGTATGGAAAACCGGAGTGCTAAATAGACCATTATTGAATGTTTGCAACCGGATGTTAAAAGGGGAAAAGCCACCACCAATTTGGACTAAAGGTTAACTAAAGCCTCTCCCATACCTCCGCTCGGCATACCAACAAACTATCGTGGGATCTGTCTGCTTGTGGTAGCTGCCAAAATATACAATAAAATGATTCTATATAGGATTAGGCCTCACATAGAGAAACTACTGGGTAAGAGCCAAAACGGATTGCGACCAAGTAGATCAACAATAGCTCACATACTTGCCCTATGGAGACTGACTGAAGGAATTAAGTCAAAGAATCTCCCCGCAGTCATGACTTTTGTGGACTTCAAGAAGGCATTCGACTCCATCCATAAAGGAAAAATGCTTGAAATCTTAAGAGCTTATAGAAGTAATTGTTGCTGGCATTGGATTGTTATATTGTGACACAGAAGCGCAGGTACTCTCACCAGATGGTGAAACTTGAGTTTTTCTCAATCCTGGCTGGCGTACTGCAAGGTGACACATTAGCACCATTACTATTTGTAATTGTACTGGATTATGCAATGAGGACGGTCACAAAGGGTGAAGATCTGGGATTCACACTTCAAGAACGCAGAAGTAGTAGATATCCGGCAACTACAGTCACAGACACCGACTTTGCAGATGACATCGCCCTGCTCTCTAATACCCTAGCAGATGCACAGCTTCTACTAAATAAAGTGGAGAGGGCTGCTAAGGAGGTTGGATTGCATATAAATGCTACCAAGACCGAATTCATGACCTTTAATGTTGATGGAAACTTGACAACCATTGGTAATAATCAACTAGGAAGGTCAACGACTTCCAGTACCTTGGATCATGGATAGAGAGTAGCAAAAAGGACATAGAAGTTAGGAAAGCAATGGCTTGGGCAGCTCTATCAAATATGGATACCATCTGGAAATCAGATCTCTCCAGGCACCTGAAGACTAAGTTCTTTCGAGCCACAGTGGAAAGTGTATTTTTATACGAGGGTGAGACCTGGACACTGACTATATCACTTGAACAACGAATTGATGGTTGCTACACAAGACTACTAAGGGCAGCCCTAAACATCAGCTGGAGACAACACATGACAAACGCCGAGCTTTATGGTACAATACCACCTGTATCAACCACCCTCCGTGAACGCAGATTAAGATTCAGTGGGCACTGCTGGCAAAGTAAAGACGAGGTCATACCAGATCTACTTCTCTGGCAACCAACTCATGGAAAGCGTAGTCGTGAACGACCTGCCATAACATATATAGATCAACTTGAAAGGGATACTGAACTTGGTTGAAACGAAATTGCGACAACTATGGAGAATCGGGAAGCCTGGAAGGATCTCATTTCCACTGTCCGAGTTCGCTCGACCTAGTAGTAGTAGTATTGTACTCTTTTGTAGCGGGACTATATTGTACTATTTTGGGTTATCGTTGATACTGTCATATGCGTACCGATGGTGTTACAGTGGTGGTGTTTTCTAACCAAAACAATAAACTAATCTCCATTAATTAATTAACGGAAAGGAGCAGGTTACAGTGGTGGGCTTTTCTAACCAAAACAATAAACATATCTCAATAACATAGGGTATTTCATACTTATAATCTTATTTTTGCAATACGAAAATACCATCGGTACGGATATGAACTATAACTGTTAATAAATTGCATTAAAAAAATTTATTTATATACCGTATATATATAAACTTATATCAGTATATGGTTGCATGAGTCGTGAGTGTATGGCATATAATATTACGAATTTGCATTAACTGTTGGAATCAATGATGTACAATCTGACAATGGTCTGATGGATGGTATAAGCAGATAAGGCTGTAAGGCAATGAGTTGTAGTTCCAAATAGGCTGATAGGCACAAAACAACTGTATATAACTCAAATAGGCAGATAGGCATAACTCCATACCGCCGGTATATATAATAATAATAATATAAGATATAGCCTACAGTCTGACAGTACCGGTAGGCTAACTATTAACACAGTAACACCGGTAATAACAAACTGAAAACAAGGTACCCGGTATACCAATGTGTGAGTAAGTACAAAACAAATACTGAATACCGGTACCGGTACCCAGACTAAAGACCTGTAGGCTATAAAACACATGTGTTAACTTTCGTTTATTGTTTTGGTTCCACCAACACGCATCATCTGTATCCTGCTGCTTTCTGTCTTGCCTTTACTAACCTGCACCTTTACCCTAAATGGCAATGGGACCTAACGCTCTTTGGGAATTAAATTACCGGTAATGCTCTTTTCCTTTTACTTTTCCTCTTTGTTTTGTACAGGTCCCAAAGAGAGTTTTTATAAACATACAGTACAGACAGACAGACACTTCTTGTACAGGTCCCAAAGAGAGTTTTTATAAACATACAGTACAGACACTTCTAACGCATTTAAATTGGACCATATTATTTCCAGTAACAATATTTTAATATTTTTTATAAATATTTACAGGCTGACAGGTATACCAGTAGTATCTGATTGAAGGTCTTGCATTGGCTATTTGGTACTTTTGTTGTTCTGGTAACTCATAACTATTTTACTAGGCCTATGTTATCGTTATTGTTCATACCGGTACCGGGTATTTTAATTGCGTAATTTTAGCTAATTTGACGTCTAATAAAAAATTCAAATTCCAAGAGCGTTAGCTAGGACCCATTACTGCATTACCTGATTACTGCATTATTGCAATTTAAGGGAGCATGTTAGTAAAGGAGCAGGTTACAGAGGCGTGGCACGTGGTGGGGGAACCAAATCAATAAACGAAAATTAACACATGTCAGCATGTTACAAGATTAAGATTATGCAGGTTACTTAATTGGGTCTTTGGTCAGTTGGTCTTTGTTTCGTACTCGGAATATGCCTAAATAAAGTGACTAATGTACTGTACTGCCACCGTACCGGTCTGCCGGTAGGCGTAGGGTAGGTCTACCGCCTGACCGCCGCTACCGCGGATGTCTGGCTGTAGCTGTGTAGGCTACCGGTCTACCTGCTGACTAACGGTACTGTACTGCTACCGCACCGTTCCGCGTCGTTGGGTCCTTTGGTCGTTAGGTCCTGCGTCGTTAGGTCCTGCGTCGTTAGGTCCTGAGGCATTAGGTCCTGCGACATTAGGTCCTGCGTCATTAGGTCCTGTTGTGTCATATCGTGCGACGTTAGGTCCTGTGGAGCGTCGTTAGGTCCTGCCTGCCTGCGTCGTTAGGTGGTATTCCACTGCTGTACAGTGAACAGGCTGACAGCAGGACAGGTACCGGTGTCCGGTAGGCCACTGTATACTGGTATACAAGGTAGGCCTATATGGCAATATCGTAGGTACCGGTAGTCAGGTAGTAGAAAGGGTAGGTCGGTATAAACGGTAGGTTGGCCTACTGCCGTTGCGAGGCAGTGTGCAGGGGTGGTAGACTACTTAACCGTGAACTTGAAAGAACTACTTAACTGAGTTATTTTTGTATACCGCTACCATTCAAAATCGTTGTAATTTTTACTTTAATCATTTATTCATTCTTAGTGTTGTGTTTGTGTTATCATATGTTAATGTTGTTGAACATTTGTGAAAATATGTGTTAGTAATGTTGAAGATAAAAGTAGTGCGGCTATTTGAATCAAGTTTTGAGTGGGCGTTTATTTGGGAGCGGGAGGGAGGGGGAACTTTTTTCTATTTATGTGAACTATTTTTGTAGGTCGTATGAGCAGTGCTCATGAGAACTGTGCTAGTCAATTGGTTTAGGAGAATGGTTTAGGGACGCAGTACTCGTCACCATAGAACATTACAAGCCTCGTTGCGCTCGACCTGTTTTAGTCGAAAATATTTCTCATAACGTTAACTTTATAACTATGAAAAATGACAAAATGAAATGTGAAATGAAAAATTAAAAAAACTGAAAAATCTGGAAACCCCCCAATCGCCAAAGCCGCAGAGGACCTAATGACGCAGGACCTAACGACCAAAGGACCTAATGACGCTATTATAGAAGACCTAATGTCGCAGGACCTAATGACGCAGGACTTAACGCCGCAGGACCTAATGCCGCAGGACCTAACGACCACTCACAGGACCTAATGACGCGGGACCTAACGACCAAAGGACCTAATGACGCGTTACCGTCTGCCGGTATGCGGTAGGCTACTCCAACTCCATACAGCCATAGGCAATAGGCGTGCCTAGCCTACTCTCAGACTCGGACTCTAAATAAAATTTTTGAAAGTATTGTTGAAGTACAACACCGGTACCGACTGTATGTATCTGAATTCTGAATATTATGAAATGAGGTAGGCCTACCGGTACCGGTACCCAGCCTACAAACAGGCCACAATCTTTCAGCCGTGCAATATTGGACGGTATCGCGCATGTGGCATGCACCCGAAATAATGCGCACTCCCGACTGCATATCCCAATCCTTACAAACTACTGAACTAAATCTCACCAAAATCACACCAAACCAACTGACCAAATCGTAGCAAATTATTTATTATTATTATTATTATTATTAACACTCATGCAAGCAATACCAGTCAGCCAGTAAATGGCCGAGGAGAAAACAACCAGTTTACAAACGACACGTACGGTTGTAAAACAAAACAAAATGTACATATAATGACAATAACGGTACATAATGTACGTGATAATTATGTGAACAATAACACTCGATAAAAAATTAAAAAAAAAACATATGACAAACATACACGGGTCCGTCTGAACACCCAAATCACACCCAATTGACCAAATCACAACATATCCCGGGCCAAATCGTCCGGGCCGAAATGTCCGGTCCGAAACGAATAAAAATTCGCAGCCATATTTTATGTCAGGTTCATTGTAATTACCCACCTTGACTATTTGTTGCACTCCTGACATATATTAATTTACAGTTTTGTTTCTGCCGTTTGCAAATGCTCTGTTCAAATGCAAATTCAATGTCGGCTAATGCTTTAAGACTACCTAGAGATACACCCCCATAGAAATCCATTACACCAGGGAAAACTAACGGTGAAGGTGAATGACACTTACTACACCAGAAAGCAATCAATGGAACTCGAATGAATACAATGGAGACCGCGTTAATCTTCAATCTTCTTAAAGGTTCAACTCTCCCACCCTAGGTGGTCAAGTCTCCCCACATTGAGGGAGACTTGACGCTTTTTCGAAATTACGAATTATTGGTTTTAATTAAAAAAGTTTAAGAGTTGAAATTCTCAAACTCTAACATAATGATAGCAATCATTAATGTAATGTGAAAAAGTTAAAACGGCATTGGAAAATTTAATTTATCTGTTCTTTAGAGCGATTATACACTTTTGGGGTTCAAGTCTCCACTCAATTACATTGTAATTTTTGATTTGTGTTCACCAGTATAAAATGTATGAAAGAAAATATAATAAATAAATAATATTTTGAGTGAATTTTGATCTGGAGACGTTTCGATTTATATTGCATTCAGAGCATACACCGGGTTTTTAAGTGAATTACATTGTATGCGAGCATATTTTCAATGAAAATAATATATTAATTACTTTATTCTATCAATCGTATAAATTGTTTATATGGATAATTTAAATTGTTTAGCGTCATTAAAATGGTGCTAAAGTCCCGCTACTCTCACTCAGGTTTAGTAGAAAAAGAACAGGTCAATAGAAAAGGTTACAGTTTTATTTTTGAGAATAATCAGCTGTTAGTTATTTGCGTCGATTTTTCTCTGGAGAGGGATGAATTTTGAACGCGTCGAAAGCCCCAGTTGCCTGGAAACGGTTTACTAATCCTAATTGTCTTCCTAAAATACTTATGATATCCTTATAAAGTGACTCACACTGTAAAATAAAGTCATCATCCATGATCAATTGCCAATAACGAAATAATAATTGTTGAAATTTGTTTTTCTCAATTTTTTTATATATGAATATCTAAAGTTAAAAACAAAATGTTAATAATACAAATACACACACCTCGTACTTTAATATTACGATATTTACATAGGCAGGCAGGCCACTATGGATAAAATAACTATATTGGAATAAAAATAAATATAATTAGCAAATAAATAGAACATACATAACAAACTTCTAAATTAAATTCTGAAAACAAGAGAAGCCCGGAACAGATTGACTACGTAGTGTATCCGTAAATGTCATGTTGCTAAAGTACTAAGTATCAACTTCAGTGGTAGTAGACCTTTACTAATATAAATAGTCAACATGTATATGGGAAATTTATCCATAATTTAGGACGCACATCGCACAATATCAAATAGTCATATAAGAAGCAATACATTACGTATGTACCGCCCAGTAGCGGTATAATAAAGTGAACTTTATGGAAGACCACTGACCCTGTACACTACACGTACAGTACAACATATTTATAAGTACAGATATTAAAAAATGATCATTTTTATACATTATTAATAAACTGAAACCAAATAGCTACTATAGTCTCGTATAAATTACAAATTCACTATAAAACATCAAACTGCACATAACCTGACGAAGAAATTAGTACAAATCCATAACGATAACTAATATATATAAATGCGTAAGTGTAATTAATGTAATTCCTATGAAATAATTAAAAATTCATGCATATAAATGTCTCAAAATACAAAGCAACTATTCAGAGTAATAAATATTGTGGGTCGAGTCAGCAGCTATTTGCAGCTTTATACTGACTATTAGCATGATACACTTTATTATTTGATACAGTCGCTAATGTTTGATCCCAATGCGATTAAGTTTTTTGCTCCTGTCGATTCGCTTTGGAGGGGGCGGTGGGTTCATCTGAGCGTGTTTGGTGTACAGAACACGGTATATATTGCCTCTGGAACGAGGTAAATAAACAATAATTAATTAATTAATGTAAAAATTAAAGTAACTCCTTTCGATATCACCCGAGCTCAGCATACTTCCAGCATAAATGTACCGATATTAAAATACAGATAATTAAAATGTGTGAGATTCCAATATTTACCTGAGAAATTCGAACACGTGAGAATTCCCCAGCATAAACTCCTCGGCGAGTTCTTTAATCCATGTGTTATCATCGCCTCTAAATATACAATTACTGTTTCCCAGATCTAAATTACCTGTGAAATTAAACATAAGCCGGATAATAAAGACCCATAATATAACAATAAGTTAGGCGAGTTGTGAGACCAGCTCAGCTTATTATTACAGTAATTAATTAATTAATTAACTAACTAACAACAAAGGTAATTATTACTTATAAAAGAAGGTTGTAAAGCTTATTAATCATTACTTTAAAGATCTAGAATGTATGCAGTAAGTTAAAAAAATATGAAAGAAGTAGCAAATTATCAATTAAGGAAAAGGAGCAGGTTTCAGTGACACGTTGTTCGAACCAAACCAATAAACTTAAGTAAATAGCACACTAAGAACAGGTTACAGCCTTATTTTGGGGAGTAATCAGCTGTTATTTGGGTTGATTTTCCCCTGGAAATGGGATGATGAATTTGATTGCGTCGAACTCGAAAGCACCTCCAATATTCCCAACCTTGTTGAGACAAATTGTTTCAGATTATTAACATAGTGGTGGGATAGAAGGCGAGGTAGCTCAGTTGGTTGAGCGCCGGGCCTGCAATCTATTGGTTGTATGTTCAGCCCCACCAGGGTCCACTCAGCCTTTCATCCACTGGGGTCGATAAAATGAGTACCAGTTAAATAACTGGGAGCAAATCTTGGGATAGGAGTAGCGACCACCCCTACCCTCGAGTAGCAGCTATCGAAAGAGGAGCCTTTGGGTCGCCTCCGGCCTCGGTCGACTGTTTGCTTTGCTCTCCTCTGATTGTAAACTCGGACAATAAAAATTGTTGGTCTCCAGAAACAAATTTGTAGGCTTGTCACTAGTCTGAAACATAATATGCAACCTACCAGCTTCCTTATGGGGGAACTATAGTAAAATTGTATCAATTTCTGCCTGACACCTGTGTCTGTACAGTGTACTGTACATGTACACCATGGCCCGTTATATATTGTCATTGGTGTGATTTCGTAAAAGAAAAAATAGTTTTTTTAAAATGCTTATAAAGACAGGTAAGAAAAAATCGAAAATTCTGGCTTCAGGTTAACAACCACGATGAGTTGAACTATGTCAATGACTCCCTATCAATATTAACGCCCTATATAAACTCGAATGACAACCAGTTTGTTTCATGTTTAACTTACCTAATTCTAGAGGCAATACTTGTAAGCGATTTCCTTGAATATGAAGCTCCTTTAGTTTAGTCAAGGCGGATATTGTTTTCGGCACAGCGATAAGATCGTTATGTCTAACACAAAGCACCTGAGAACACAGCGGATATTATCTCATGATGACAATTAACTCATATGATGACTTTCAAGGAAAGTGTCACATTACTTTAAATTTTGGATGTGTACAGTTTGTATGAACATGGTACATTTTTAAAGAAAAATAGCATATAATTTCAAAATAAATTTTTTTTAAGTAACTTTTAAATTAAACTGGCACATAATTTAATAATTATTAATTGAAAGCGGAGTCTTGCGCGTCTTTTGACACTACAATAAATTAAATTCATGGTGATGAACATTGATAAAATGATGTTTGCAATTTAGCAACCTTGGTAGATTACCGCTACTGCTACCTAACAGCCGGATAAATGTGGGACCGGGAAACACAGCATTTTATCAACGTTCCTTATCATGAATTTAATTAATTGTAGTGTCAAAAGACGCGCAAGACTCTCCGATTTCAATTGATATAATCCATGTGTGAAATTATTGAGATTTAATGTGTATTTGAATGGATCGAAAATCTCTATCCATAGAAACCAAGATAAAAATTTATCAGATCACTGCGTAGTGACGTCAAATATGTAGTAGCCAATCACAGCCGATTTTCAAAATTGGCTTCCCGCGCTTACTTAAACCCGCCATTTCGACAGTTTCCACGTGTTTTTACAAAAACACACACCGCCACTCGATTCAGGGCACCTTGTTGCCCCTTATTCGATTGTTTCTAGCCCAACAATATTTTCGCGAACCAACCCTATTAAATAGGGGTGTGCCGGATATCCGGCCGGATTTTGAGAAAAAAATCCGGTTCCGGCTCCGGCCGGATTTCAATTTTTTGGCCGGATTTCAATTTCAACGAATTGTTGACAAAATTTACAATTAATGTAAATTTTTGAAAAAAAAACATCAAAATAAATTTTCTTTTAAATTTTAAACATAAGCAAATCCAATGGAATACAATACAATTATTTTAATTGTTTGTATTATATTCATTCATTAATATTATGAATATGATAAAGTCTAAAGTCTCAGAGCTATCATTTTATTATTATCTACATGCTGAGCTGACTGACTACTTTTTACCAATACTATTTGTATTTGGTTGGGCTCAGCCTCACTAACACTTAATATATAATAAATAGTATATGCATGGTATGCCCATTTAGTAATTAAGCTTACCACCGTGAATGACCAGTTTATTATATATTCGAGAATTCGACAGGCAATTTAGAAACTCTAGTAAGGGTCCATCCATAAATTACGTCACGCTGGACAGGGGGGGGGGGGGGGGGTTAGTATTTCGTGACGATTTGTGACGAGGGGGAGGGGGGGTGTCCGCAATATCGTGACGTCACATTATAATTTCCGATACAATTACTGTATATTAAATACATAACGTGTATTTATACTTGTATACTATTAAACGTGTATACTATTAACGTGTTTACTATTAAACTATTACCTCTTCCAATGATAACCATTAAAATCTTACCTTACGACCTCTACTGCCCTTCCTTAATTAGTAAAATTAGAGAGCGTGTTTGTAAAGAATGTCATCTTTTTGCATCGAAATTTTTACTACAAATCTTACATCCCTTCATGGTAGCGGTAGTTCCAAAACCCGTTTTGATTATCAATCCCCTGCGACTACTACTAGGATCGGCATGCTGCATTGCAGCTGCATTTTTAAGAATGCTGTGCCGGCTTGTCGACAAAATTGCACCGCCACAACTCCCTATCACCCAATACATTTGCTAGATCATCCGCATCTTCAAGGCCAGTGTCCTTTAAAATGCGTCTCAAGAAAGTCATGGGCTGTCCACCATGCTTATTCACTCCATGAGGCTGCCAAAGTACAAGATTATGCACTGGCTGGTCCTCACGGCGAAAGCAATGTCCTGCAAAACGGAGGCCGATCCCCTGCGAACACATACCCAGTAGCTGATGTTCCACCAATGGCCATTATAAGCATGACAGACCATCTGCAGTGCCCATGGGAGCATGTCTGAAAAACTCGTATTACTGTAATTCAGTAATTTGTAATGTTAGTTTATATCTATAGTTTATAGTTGAGAAATTTATTCCAGATTTATTGTTCTAATAAAATAATATAAGAGTAATAATGACGTGACATAGGGGAGGGGGGGGGGGGGGGGGGGTAGCGATTTCGTGACGATTTGTGACGAAAGGGGGGATAGGGGGTCAAAAATGTCTTTAAAAAACGTGACGTCATTTATGGATGGCCCCTAAATTCAATTTAACTCCGAGAGTATAAAAAAACTACAGCTACTGTATTACTTCGATCTATTTTTCAATTTGCACTTTATTTATCAAATCATTCCATTATATCAAATATAAAATCGGCGTAGGTTATGGTACAAAAATATTAGTTTATCTCCACGATCCGGAAGTACACGAGAGCGGTTCTCATCAAATACATTACCAGCCTCTACAAATATTCACTCGGAATAAATTGAGGACACTGGTGATACTAAATACATGTACAATTGTACAAGTATTTGTAAATTAGGAAATTATTCCTTATTTGCTGCCCACCAACGCAAAACGCTCTTATCGTCCCGTTTAGTTGGGATAATTGACATAGACTTACTAATCTACTTCTGAATTCTTATTAAAGTCAAAGTCCTTATCATACATGACCTTACTGATAATGATCCAGCACGTTATCTCTCGATGCAGGACCTAACGCCCAAAGGACCAAATGATACCCTCCCTCCCTCCAGTTCTGTTCATGCATAAAGGTACCATATAGCTGATTCAAGGAAAAAAGTGGTGTGGTGGCATATAAAAAAATCCGGCTTGGCCGGAATTCCGGCCGCATTTTTTTTACAAATCCGGCTCCGGCTCCGGCCGGTTTGAAAATAGTCAATCCGGCACATCCCTACTATTAAGGGAAAGTATTACAGAATACAGACGATGTGCCAGACGAACATAATAACTACTGGTCTGTGTCGGAATCATTAAGGTACTGGTATGTTATTATAAATTAAGGGCCATAAAAAAATATATTTTAGCGAAAAAAAAAAGATAATTAAACCCGCCAAACGAATAATGTCAGCGAAACTCGCCATATCACAGGTCACTCACTGCTGCACTGGACGGGTTAGTCGTAGTTAATAGACCAAAAAAGTTATTAAATTCTACAAAAATAAAAATATCGCATGGCAATATCGTACTTAATCGCATGGTTGTCATATCATTTTATTTTATGTAGGATAAGAAAGTGAGCACAAAGTGAGAGGAGTTATAATACGCGGTTATTATTATTACAATATAAAGTATATAGTGATATAGTATAATAATAGTAATACTTTATTTTATTTGTGCCGAATAACTCGCCTGCAAATTGGTAAGTTTTCCGATATCGTCTGGTACAATCTCGAAGGCATTGTCCCCCAGGTACAGAGCCCGCAGTGTCTTTATCATGAAGAAGTTACCTAGGATAGAGATTCAATAGTCAAAACTTAAATGAATCGTAGCGTTTTCTTACGCAGACATTACATAATATTAAACAGGACTAAGGATGATCCAACTCTATAGCAAATGGAGCGGAAAAAATGAATTCGCCACCAGCGGGGATTGAACCCGTGTCTCCAGATAAAAAAAAAGTAAATAACTGCTATTGTATTAGAATACAGATTAAATCCACCCGTAAGGAGGACTGTATTCAATAGCAACCGTAAGGTAGCTTACCACCTATAGCAAATCAATCGGAAAGATGCAGGAGCCTCCGTGGTGTAGTGGTTAGCATACATGTATGTTTATCGGGAGACGCGGGTTCGATCCCCGCTGGTGGCGAATTCATTTTTTCCACTCCATTTGCTAGAGTTGGATCATCCTTAGTCCTGTTTAATTACTTATTAATTTATACAATCTATGGATGTTAAACACATATAAAATTACATAATATTATTTAACGGCTATATTAAGTGTTCATTTAACCTGGTAGATGCTCCTGTGTAAGGTTGTTGTAACTAAGGTCTAGGATTTCCAGTGCCGGAAAGGAACCGAACCCCCTAGGTAGATTGGATAGTCTGTTCATCCCGAGGTTCAGGTGTTTCAGCTTGCTGAGGGAGCACAACGAGGGGGGGACGTGTAAAACGAGGTTGTTGAATAGATTGAGGTCTTCTAAGTCCGAGAGATCGGCAAGTTCGGAAGGAATCTGAAATAATGTGATTTGAAATTAGTCTCACTGCTGCACTGTAACAGACTGCCAGAGGCTTACATGTAGCAGTGCCGTCGCCGTGTACCACCCTACTGCACTCTGCACTACGCCCTATACCACTATACTAAGCCTGTCACAATAAATAATAAAGTACCGATAATAATAGTAGGCCTATCACTGCCTATTATAATCCATACTGCTGTAATGGGATTATCCTGTTTGGGGGCCTCCAAAACCAGGTAGGTTAGTAAAGGAGCAGGTTACAGAGGCGAGTTGAAAGGAACCAAAACAATAAACGTGAGTTAGGAATGTTGTAGAATAGAAAACAAAATTTAATTGAGAATCAACAGTCAGATGTATATACCTACCTACCGGAAATCTGAATAGACTGGACAGCTGGAGGCCCCCAAACAGGATAGAGCCTTCACAATAGATAGGTACCGGTAATAGAAAAAAACGTTTTTGTAAAACTGTAAAAACTGCTTTTATCCCACAGACCCACGCCAGCACGCTCCATGGACCATTCAGCCATTGCAGCATTGCCTACCTCAACGATCCTGTTGTGGCTAAGAATTAGCCTAGACAAGTGGGTAAACGTTAGGATATTGGGAATCTCTAAGACCAGGTTAATTTCTTGTCCGATACACACCAATTCCTTTGATCCACTCTCCTGTATTTCATCTGAGAGCTTCTTCAACGACTTATATTGATAATTTAAATTCATGATGAAATCCTTGATAGCGGTACCGGTATGACTGTAAGACTGTGTAGTGCTACTGTGTTGACTAAACAATAACTGACTAGCCTAACTGCCTAAAGCAGTAAAGGAAACAGTGCAGCAGTGAAGTCTGAGGCCAGGAGGCACTGCCAGATTGCATTGGTTAGATACAGGCAGATTCAGAATCACAAACAAACAAACAAATCACACCAAATCCGACAGACTGACAAAACTGCAGAACTACATGCACGGCCTTCGCGTACCAAAACTGCAAGCAATCTCAGTGAACAATAATAATTATACTAGTATACTATCTGAATATTTATACTGTATATTCTGATATTTGCTTCTGACACACACCCCCACCATTTGCTTCTGACACCCACCCCCACCAACCCACACCACACCCACGCTGAAATACTGACACTTACACCCCCCAGTCTTTCTTACTTTTGGGAAACGACCATGTATAATTATAACAGTTTTGACTTGGCCAAGGCCGATGGATAAATAGTTAGCAGGATAAATAAATTAGTAGGCCTTGGACTCGGCCCCCCACAGTCAGACAGTATTCCTTTCACAATTCTCAATACTCTCCTACAGTACAGTACGAGTAGGCCGATACTAATGCCGTACATTCGCTTATTCGATAATTATAGTGAAAGTTTTCTGTGCGTAATAAATGTGAAAAATAATACCGGCATTATTGTACTTTGGGAACCTGTACTTTGACTACCCTACCATACACCACATACCCATACGGACCCTAGACTTGCAACATCACCAATCTGCACTGATCTTAGCATAAGATCTTTATATGTCTTGGTCTTTATTGGTTGGTCTTGGTCTTGGTCTTGATCTTTGCTCTATGATCTTAGCAGGGTTGGTAACGATCAGTGCAGATCTTTGCAGGATTGGTAAGACCACGGCATATCTCTGGAGTTTTAGTAAGATCAGTGCAGATCTTTGCAGAATTAATGATATATAACAAAGTTCTGCAAAGATCTTAATAGTTCTCAATCAATAATTCAGCAAAATTGGAAGCATTCTTCTGTTTGCACTGTGGATTGTTACTATGGAGATATGGCAGTGGGGGATGTACTGTAGAACTAACTTAACACATCTTACCTACATATCCTACTGTACAACTAACACCTTCACACCTAACTGCCTAACATTTCCTATTGTCCCTATCTGTATATCTATTGTGTGGTAATGGTATTATATTTAAGCAAAACAAATTTCAATTTGGTTTTAAGATAAGCCAATTTAACTTTGCATTAATATCAATAAATTTATATTAGATTCATATAAATTAATATAACTGTTCGCGCTTTTGAAGACCTTTAGCAGTTTAACCTGCCAAAATTTATATGTCTTTTAGTTAATTAAAACACCTTTAGCATACGACGATATTTTATGCTAATACACAAAACATTAGCCGAAGTCAGCCCATGCGCGATCATTCACCCGATGGATCTACACCCGGGAGGCTGAATTCGGATGCTTAAATTTTATTATTGCAGTGTAAGGTTGCAGTGTAAACTTACTGTATTATTCGATAGATCGTTAATAATTAATTTCTGACAGATATTATTGGCTTTCGGGAAATATTAACAGTTCCTTTAGGACGTGGCGCTCTATCTATTTAAACAGAACTAAGACTTATACTAAAACGCAACGATACTGCTTATGATTAAAGTATAAAGCGCATTCTTTAGGAAATGCTTTGTTACCAATCACAATCATACACACTATTCTGCCGACCGTCAGTATATTTGATCACACATAAAGAGAGCAGTAATTGACTCATGTAGGGTCTGCTAAATAACATTAGATTCAATACACACCACATTAATATAAATCGCAATTGTTATGTATAGCCTGTCTCTCTAACCTGTAGTGTATCAAGAAAATTGGGAAATTTGGGAGATTTATCCGTATTATCCAAAGAGCAATATTTCCATCAACAAATAGGTACAATTAATAACTGACGGTAAATAACAGTACAAACAATATGATTAATAGTGAGTTAAGATTGATTAGTTAAGTTAAGATTCGTTAGGATTCGGTAACAGTTTATACTTTCGATAATTTAAGCAGTTTTACTAGAGTTCTTCCCAAAAAGCCGGTGTTATGGCGAAAATGGGAACACAACAACAGAATCATATAAAATCATATGACTACTACCACTATACGAGTATACCAAAACCCTTATTCCACGAAGCCCCGTTCAACACAGAGGATGAGCATAGAGATAGGGAATTCAGTTCAGTAGCGCTGGGATAGGTCGAAATCAACGCCCACGCACATTCTATTGGCCGACACGGACAGCAAGGCTTAGGCAACCTCCCTACACTGGTTGGCCGATTAAACTGAGCCCAGATATCTCCACACAGCACATCAGCCAATAAGCTGGTAGCTTGCACTATTTTAGTTATAAATCCCTTTGAGAGTATTCCAGCGACCGGGGGGGAACTGGCCAGCAAAGGCAAACGTATCAGTTATCCCACAAAAGCTTTTACACCGCTCCCAGAAAATGGGATTTAAGTCTATAAAATATACAAAATCACAGTTTCTAAAATATAAAAATACTCTAAACAGTTAGTCTTTCTTGCGCGGACGGCGTTTACGCAGTTTTTTAAAGCTAGCAAGAGTCCTTTTCTCTTTGGGGCGAGCCACTTTAAGAGGAGGGCTATAACTCCTGGGTGAAGGGTGCAATATGATTGCATCAGAAGGCATGGGATTGCGATCGGTATATCCGCCGGTCGAAGTACCGGGTTGATTGACATCAACGTCTGGGGAGAGGGGTCTAACGGCTTTGAGAGCTCGTTTCAAGACAGCCGCTCTTACGGGTCCTTTACGAGTGGTCTGAACGAGGGCCGTGGGTGGACCATAGGCAGTTAGAAACTTCCTTGGTTTAATGGTTCTTTCCAACTCGCGTTCGCGGGCTCTGTACTCGTAAGGCCGTCGATATACTTCTTGTAACTCGGGGTGTGAGTTGACAAATAAGTCTCCATAGGCCGGATCTTGACGGATAAAGTTTATTAAGTTATACGAATTGATGTCACTCGGATTAATGCTCCTGAGGAATTTGCGTACATATTTGGTTGAAATACATTCTCCAACGCGCTTCAATAGTTCATAACTTGATAGGCGCAATTTCTGCTCGACGGAGGCAAACAAATAAGGATGGAACGCATAAACTCCTTCGTAAGCGCGTCCAGGATAATAGCGATGGCGTGAATCACAATGTAAATCAGCGTTCGCTTCCCAAGCTCTGATATAACATAGTACAATCATTTCATCTACGCTCTCTAAATCATGGTTAAAGGGACAATCAAAGCTGGCGTGTCCTTTTAATTGACAATGATGGCATTGAGTCATAAATTGGGGGCAGACAGCAAAAATGTGCAAATTATTAAGCCGACAATATGCACAATAGATTTCCATCGACGGTTGCTCGTGGAAATAGGAACAAAGATCGTTGGTGTCCATAGACGTAATATGGTCTCTCGATGCGCACAGCCGACAACGTTGTCTAGAAACATAATTGGCATGGCGATAATCATACGCAGTAAGACACTGGGGACCTTGATACCATTCCAATATGTAGTCGCTATCGCTACTCCGAGACGTGGGGGGCTGAATCTCTTCAGATTCTAAACATATGGGTTCGTCTTCCCCTTGTATAGTTGAGGTAGGCGTGGCTGTCTCCTCAAGTGGACCTACCGTCTGAATTTCCACGACAGAATAACCGGTGGGGATCCGAGGTCTTTGGATAACCGAGGAGTGCAGGTTTATTACACAAATGTCTCTGAAAATAGCGAATCCAGCGCTATCTAACTTCTCCGCAGCCGAGTCTCTTAAGCTGAGCTTGGTCAAAGCGCGGTCTTTGAATTGGCTATCCACGTTGCGAAACGGGGTTAAAAACCGTCGGAAACATTCAAAGCGGATGAATTTATTATGTTCATCTAGCTTAGCGAGTTTGGTCCCAAGGATTAATGGATGGGCGCGTATAGTGCGACTGCACACATCGGCTAGCCAACCGGAAAGTGCGGTGTTTTCGAAGATCGTGTAGATAGCTAAGGAGGGACGGAGTGGAACACTCATGAAGCTATACACGGCGCCAGGTGCGGTCAACGGTCCGTCAAAGTATAATCGAGAATAATGGTCTCCGTATACTTGTTGATAGTTGATGGGATTTCCGACCTTGAAATTCCACCCGTATTCCATTACGATTCGTATAGCGAGCGGTGAATTTTCTATAGTCCGATTCACACGTAAGTTGTTCCTGGGACATCGGCGGTTCGATATAACGACCATCGTCCTCCGTAATAGTCGGATCGGCTTCACCGCGTATCAAGCTATCCACAAACGCTTGTAAAGGTAGAGTATATCGCTCTCTAATATCAAGGTCATCTTCTATCAATTCCGTCATATCTGCTATCTGAGTTTATTAATCTCAATATGAGTTAATATTTTAGGCAAGCGGGCGTCGCTGCCTACTAGGCTTTGCCCCCGGACAGTGGGTTTCTCAGCGCCGATGTACCGCTGTCGCAGTGTTTACGCCAACATGTAGCAACAGCACGACAACGATAACCGGCACAAGTCCCACCACTGTCCGTCCCAAAGGCTTGAATCCACTTGAGGTTATCTCGGTAGAGTTAGGGCTATTTTACAATTGCGATTAGCTACTGTAAACACACTTTAGTAGTAACATTCACCTATAAACGCACAAATTCCATACAATCATTACTTACTGCACACATGCATGCCATTTGTCCGTTAGTCAGTGTCTTCCAGAATGTCATGTTATTACTATGTATCCTTGGATACTAATAGTGCGCTATGTATACTCTTATGCTACGCAATGGGGCAAGCTTTTTATTGTTCCTTTAACTTGCTTCTAATTCTAGCGTGGGTGTTGCCATGGTGACATTATGGAAAACTAGCGGTAGAATTAGGGCAATTCTCATGTATACAGATCTGGGATGTTATTTAATAGTAATTCTTTAATTGTCAATCTTCTCTTTATGCCTGATTTTATAAATTTTATCGGCTATTGACTATATATTGGAGATTCTCGCACTCTAGTACACTCAATATGAATCTCCGCTCCCATGATCTATTAATTACTGGAATTTTGGGAATGTTGTAAATTGCACAAAATGACAATTTATGAAATTCATTCGAATATGAATTTAAATTTATTCCCGTGAATTTTATTATTTGATGTTAAAATTGACACAATTTGATTCCAGAGCAGGTCTGGGGACATAGGATCCTTAATTCTATGAAATTTGTCTTTTAAGAGTATCGGTAAGTGCTACGATATCTTAATCGACTAGAATTGTTAACGGATCTGAATTTTACAGATTTTAATAAATATTAAATTAATATTTAGGATGGGCACCGATTTATTCCAGAACTTGTCTGGGGACGTTAACCACTGATTCTAGAATTTGTCTTTCAAGTATATCGGTGGGTGCCACGATATCTTAATTGACTAGAATTACAGATGGTCAAAAGTTTAACAGATTTATTTGCGATTTACGCTACTGTTAGAGGGACATCACGCTACTATATGTATTATTTGTTATAAGGTAGAAGAGCAATATCGCACGAAGCAATGTCAGTGTGAAGAGGCAAGTCGTTTCCAAGGTCTACCCAGAGCTTGGTTTAGCCGAGACACGAGGATCTGAACTTTGCATTCCTAATACTCTGCCTACCAATAATACTTAAATATAGTAGTGGCTTTATTGTACTTTAAGAAGTACTGACATGTCATCTTACTATAGTCTCGCATTTATAATATAATACGGACAGTAAGGAAAGAGAAAAATAATTATTTCTTGCCGTCGCACTAAATATATTATAAGTAATTAAATACGTAATAAACACTAATATATTGCACTAATTTACTAAATATTCTAAAAATAACCTTTTACTAAATAAAATTAAATAAAAACGATTATAATAACGTACATAATAACATTTACATATAAAAATGTAATAAAAACAGATAAAATAACATAGACATACACCCACTCCAGACGTACTACGTTGAAGAGCCCCTAGATGTTTGAGGTATTAGGGAGGTGGTCGTGGGAAGAGTGTCTTGTCTTCCATAGTTTCCGGAGAGTTCCCTGTCTCTTTCCAGCAAACATAAGCGACCAACTGGGCGATTGAGTTGTTGCGTCTCAAAGATTATCCCGGGTTTCTTGAAGTTACGCCGCATTACGACGAGTTCTACTGAGCGCACTAGACCATCCTCCGAGATATGCGTCTCGATGATACGACCGATCTGCCACCGTCTACGTGGGAGGTCCGGATCTACAATAAGGACCATGTCTCCGGCGCTGACATTTTCCTGCTGCGCAAACCACTTAGTTCGAAGTTGTAGCGTGGGCAGATAATGTTTCTCAAAATGGTCAGCGAAACGACGGGATAGCAACTGCATAAGCTGCCAAGTTCGACGACAGTATTCATCTCCATCGGCAATCTCGGATTGTGGGAGCATGGCTACAGGTTTCTTAAGTAGGAAGTGCGCGGGTGTTAGCGCTTCCAGGGAGTCGATACTCGATGAGACTGGCATAAGCGGTCTCTCGTTAAGATAGGCAGCGATTTCTTCCATTAACGTCCGTAGAAGTTCGTCGGTGAGATATGCGCGGCACGGCACTATAAAGTGAAATGCGGTCTTGACACTTCGAATTAATCTCTCCCAACTTCCTCCCCACCAAGGGGCATCGGCGGCGTTAAAGGTCCAGCTAGACGCCGTTATCCGTAGCTGGTCATCCACCTGTCTTTGATTCCAGTCCTTTACGTAAGCCTGAATTTCGTTGTTGGCACCAATGAAGTTCGTTCCCTTATCGGATCTCATCGTATTGCTAGTGCCGAAACGAGCGATCTGTCGTCGTAAACATAAGACGAAGCTGTTAGTAGATAGATCGTTCACCATATCGAGATGGATAGCTCTACAAGTCATGCAGACAAAGATTACACACCATCTTTTGATTATAGTTCTAGCACGATATACTTCAATAGGGCCAAATAAATCCACACCAGTATTAGTAAAGGGTGGTTCATAAAAGCTTACTCGTTCCCTAGGTAATTCTGCCTCTCGCTGTGTTAAAGGCCTACTGAATACTTTCCTACAAGGTATGCAGTTCCTAAGAACTTGATTCAGAGCTCTACGTGGTTTATGAAAATAATAGCGGGTTCGAATTTCGCTAAGAACTCGTTCTCTACCAGCATGATACAGTTTACTGTGAACATCTACAATCATCTTGATTTGTACTTCAAGATTACTAATGAGTATAGGGAATTTAGTATCAAAAGATAATGGAGCGTTGGTAAGTCTTCCTCCAACGCGTATTAACCCATCTATCATTGTGCTAGAGAAGCGATCCCTTAAGCGCATCTGCGGATTTCTTAACAACAGAAAATACTTATCGGGATCCTCATAGCATTGCAAGAGTCTCAGTATCTGCTTATTAGTTTCTTCATGCTCCTGGTAGCTGATCTTCTCTTTTAGAAACCGGTCTGATATCTTGTACTTAGGTAGATCTTTAATAACATGAACTTGCGCAGATGTTACCGGAGCAGGATCACTAGTGGTCTTCTTCCTGGAGTAATGATGGTAAAAACATCTCTTTAAGTATGTGATAGCTTTACAGAGACGATTCCAGGAACTGTAATGATGCAATGCTCTCTGCAGCAGGGGTGAGATTCCTTGCGAGACGTCTGGTATCTCAGATTTCCAATCTCTGTCTCTAATTTCCACAACAGATTTGTTTGTGGCGAGGGATTGTGGATCCGAAGTATCGTTCTCGGCAGTATGTAATACAGATAGGTCGATTGTCGGTTTAAATAACTTCGATTTACTTGTCCGAATTTTGGGTTTGACTTTCTCCGCTCCCTTGGCTTGTCTAATCTCAGCCGTAGTAAGGTGAGGAGGCCATTCATCCTCTTCCTCGCTCAAGAAGCCGGGTCCACCCAACCAGTCAGGGGTATCTATCAGTTCCTGTGGAGTTGCTCCTCTGGAGGCGATGTCAGCTGGGTTAATCGTACCGGGGCAATGTCTCCATTGATCTATCGTTGTGCGACTAAGAATAATGGCTACTCTGTTAGTAACAAAGACGCTGAACTGACAGACTTCATTCGTTATATATTCCAATACAAGTAAAGCGTCGGTCCAATAAACAGTTTTCTCCAGTGGATAATCGATCTGTTCTGTTACATTCCGTCCGATAGCTGTAGCGTATAATGCTGCTTTTAACTCCGCCCGAGGAACCTTAAGCTTGTTGTTAATCAATGCCTTAGAGGTAACCAAGGCAACTTTGATTCCATCCGGAGTTTCGACTCGCAGATATGCTACTATACCGATCCCCATATCGCTGGCATCTCCAAATACATGAAGTTGATAGGAATACGTAGGGAGAACATGACCAAAATATGAACGGGAAATTATAAAGTTCTCGATGGCAGGTAGCGAATCCTCCCATTTCATCCATTTCTTTAATAGTTCTCCCTTGAGTGGATCGTCCCACGAGTGGTTTTCCAGCCACATTTGTTGTACTAAACTCCGAGCAATCAATATAACTGGGCTAATAAATCCCAAGGGATCGAAATAAGTGCTCAGAATACTTAAACAAATCCGTTTGGTCCGAACTGGATTATCTCGCTGTTTTAACTGAAAAAACAGGATATCTCTTTCTGTGTCCCACTTCAAGCCAAGCGTCTTGGTTTCCGGAAGATCGTCATGTATTAAGTCGAGATCTTTTGATCCCCGGTCTTCTACAGATATTGCTTCCAGAAACTCACGGGAGTTGCTGGTGAACTTCGTCAATCGAAATCCACCTCTTTTCAAACACTCAACCGTTCCTTTCGCGACATCAATGGCTTCCTTTACTGATGGAAGGGACTTTAAATTGTCGTCCATGTATATGTCTCGTTTGATGTTATCTATCACCTCTTTGGAGAAGGCATCCCGGTTGTCATCCGCAGTGGTACGGACCACTGAGCAGGCGTTTGAAGGGCTTGATATAATCCCAAAAGCCTGGATGGTCATCCAGTACTCTACCGGTTTCTGGTTGAGATCTCCTTCAGGCCACCACAGGAATCTTAGGCTGTCTCTATCCCGATCCAACGCCTTGACTTGTAGGAACATTCCTTCTATATCGGAGGCGAACGCGATGGAATATTGTCTTAATCTCAACAGTATCCCCAACAAAGATTGGAGCAAGTTAGGTCCTGGTAAGTAGTATACAATGCTATGACACTGGATAATGGTCACCCGTAGCCCATCATTACCGTCCATTTCTGGTACTCTGTCCAATCAGAAGCCACTATTTCAACCTTTAGCGGTGGTCGTTATTATTTCATCCAATCAGATGTCAGCATTTAATCCGTAACCATGGCAACTTCTCAAGTTCCCGCTTATTCCGCTAGAGGCGTTATTAGTCACCCAACGCTACTCATCCGTCCAATCATAAGCCTTTATTTTACAAGTGTTTGGATGTCTACAGGTAACTTCTACTATTTTTCAAATCGCAATTTTTCAGCAACCAGTATTTTTCATATTTACCAACCTTTATTTTACAGACGCTAGAGGTGTCTACAGGTAACTTCTACTATTTTTCAAATCGCAATTTTTCAGCAACCAGTATTTTTCATATTCACCAACCTTTATCTTACAGACGCTAGAGGTGTCTACAGGTAACTTCTACTATTTTTCACCAGTAACTAAATTTAATTTTGCAATTTTTCAGATAACAAAATATTCAACAGGGTTCGAACTCGGGACCATTATAACTCCCCACATTCCTCCACTCACTCCCCCATCCAACCTCGAGAGAAAAAGGCGATAAATATCTGAGTTATACCATAGTCATTGAATTCTTCATCTTCATCACCGGTAGCAGATGTTTATAAATAGTTTCTAGTTCCTTATCATAATTACTATAGCGTAGAATACATTAATTCGACTATTAATAATAATCAATTTCTTTTATCGATGTAACTGATCGATCAACTAAGTTGAATATAAGTTAGAATGATAGGGCTAGCATTGATTACGTTGCATCTGTTACATGTTACTGCTATTTCACTCTCTAACTCACGCTAATGTAATAAATTTATCTGTACACGTTGCATCTGTTACACGAAGCTACTATATTCCTCACTGTAAGTCACTCTGCTGTATTAAACCAACCATATAAACCGAAGTTTTACAATCTAATAATCATTTATTTAGTTTTTATTTTTCAAAATAGTTTTCATTCTAATTATGGATTTATTTAAAAAAACTTCAAGCAATACTTGGAAATTTACATTTAATAAATATACCTGTAGTATTGTTTATGGCAAGTACTTTATATTACTCTCATGCGATAGCAATGTAACAACATGCTTCTCTTACCTGGATACACTCTACCTTCTAGACGTCTTAGAAATATTATTCAACCAACAAAAGGAATCACCAGTTTCAAGAGGTAATATTTATCCTAATATAGAATTTACAAGAGGAAAGTTAAATATTTCCACCTGTGTTATTACTGAAAACGTATATATTCAGAAGCATGGCAAATGTCAAATTCTAAACAAATCACTCATTAATTTATTGCTTCAGAGTAAGACAGAAATATTAGAATTGTTATCACCACCACTCGAAATAATAAATCAGTGTTATGTTGTTAATTTAACCAACCCATCTTTTGTTGGTTTTGTAAGCAAATATAAAGGAGCGACTTATATGGGACTATGGGAGATTTCAGCTAGATATTCTGATGCTATTGGTCTTAGGTATTATAATGGGTTTAACTTAACAGCATCGGAAGTAAATTCATTGTGGTATGAATGGAATTATGAAATTAGTAACGAAGGTGTCTTTTCAGAGCTAGATACGGACGATAAAGTAGCTTTATCTGACCGACTTAAAGTAAAAATAAATGTACAAGAAAAAAAAGTAATTATTACAGACAAGGAAAGCAAATATTTACAGTTACATTACGATAAAGACATACCTCATATAGAGTTTCTCTACGATATGATGTTAAAGGTTTCATCAACTGATATAGCAGACGGTTTCGTGATTCTATATCCACCAACTTGGAAGTTTAAGGATAATAAGTCATTTCCAGAAGTAGTTTCATCCACATTTAATCCAAAGACATACATCGAAGAGACCTCGAGTGATAGAAAGCGCAGATCTACATCTCAAACATCTTCCATTCCCAACAATGATTCTATACCTACAAAGAAAATAAAAGTTACAAAAGCAAGTGAAGAGGTAGCAGATTACAATAAGGAACATATAAAAACAATATCAGATTGATTTATTATTAACTAGAGACTTTTCTTTTTCAGTTTCACACTGACTTGTAAAGGTAACTTTTTATCACAAAGCGTGATTATTATAAAGTATTTGCATGTAAAGGTGACTTTATTGAGTAAATATTGGTGATAGTTTAATGTGAGCATGGGATTAGGTATAAAACATTCGCATGTAAATGCGTGAGTTTACACCACCATAATAAAACATTTGCATGTAAAACCTACTTTATCAATGAAAATTAAAAACACATTATGTACATCTTGGTTTAGACTTGATTTTATTATAAAGAATTCAGTTGTAAAAGCAACTTTATTTATGATGTTAGTTTCCCAATGAAACTGTTATTTATGATTGGTTGGTCTAAGTAGAAACTTGAAATATATATATAAAGAGCTCAACTGATTCATTCGAGCTCATTCTGAAAATATTAAATTAATTAAAGTTTAGATATTATATTTTATTTGTGTTGAGTAGCTTATGAATTTTTTTTGATTATATATATATATATATATGTATAACGAACCTTTTACGCCCATTGAATATGTAAAAACGGTTTACATATGCAGTGGCGATTTCGTTCCCAAATATATATTGACGTTCTGTACTCATTCGAAGATACTTTGTAAAGCGCATGAAAATAATGAGTGTATACAGTAGCGTTTTCGTCAAGAAAAAATTCGTCAAAACTTACGATCTTTTAAAAAAACACAGTATGTTAGTTTTATACAGTATAATTATGTAACAAAAATTGTTAAGTGTAGGTAAACTTTACTGACTTTCAAGTACTGTACAAGTAGAGTAGTTGTATTGAGTAGGATATCAGCCTACTGTATATACAGTAGTGCAAAATTACTGTAGGCCTACTATACATTCCGATTATTCTGTGTTTCTGTTTATTTATTATTTAATTATTAATTCACAACCAAGTTTGATATATTTTGTTTTATTAAAACCCTATATCACTATATAACCTGACAATTTCAAATGGGAAGGGGGGGGGGATATACGCAAGAAATATTTAACCTACTTCAAGGGAAAATCGATGCGCAAATACCACCAACCAGCAAGAATAAAATGGGAACTTACGATATAAACTCTCATGTCACTCAGTTTCCCCTTTCTTCACACATTTATTCCCCTTGTAAGCTTAATCCGTGCTTTGTTAGCGTTAGGTAAACATGCGAACATTAAACATACAATTTCATTTCAGACGTTAATAAAATTATGTTTTGACGACCAACAAGTTACATTACATACTGTAGTAGGCCTATGTAAAAAAACGATGATACGTAAACATTGATACGTAAACAATGATACGTAAAGTCAATCGCCAGAGACTTGACTTTACCTGACATACTTGACTTGACTTGACATTGACTTGAAATATACCCCATTTGGCTTTGTCATCCTTCAGTTGATATAATTCAATTCTCATACTTGATTTGACATACACATACTTGACTTGAAATTCTTCTGCCAAAAGAAGTCAAATATGCTAAGTTAAGTACGTCAACTTTAAGTCAAGTAAAGTGATCACTTAAACAGGCTATGATTTCTACATTATTTATGTATACATTTTGTCATTGTCACCACTATATTTCGTCAATTTAAGTCGATGAAATGCCAAAGGTAGGAAAAAATAAACATTTAAAGTCACAAATACGCCACAAATAATCCAAGTCGACATTTTATATATAGGAATATATAATGTAACAAATTCTCCAATCGGTGTTGCTAAAACGCCTTTCGTATAAAAAATAAATCTAAAGGGTTACAAATACGACGTATTTGTAACCCTTTAGATTTATTTTTAAACTTTCCGCGATGTGAAGACAAGCTTTGTATGTGACGACATACAAAGCTTGTCTTCATATCGCGGAAAG